>JBBBDQ010000591.1:757500-1037500 GCA_037127315.1 Ascarosepion bandense | reverse complement strand
TGTGGATAGGTTTTGAAATGCGTCATTTGCCTCTTAGAAGGCGAAACAATCAAGGAATCCAACGAGTAAGCAGTTTGGAAACAGCTAAATATTTTCTTGAGCAGATATTCAAAGAAAGAAAGCGGCAGACGACAAGGGTGCGTCTTTTCACCAGATCTGTTCAACTGGTATTGCGAGACTATTTTGAGGACCTCGATGTTATGCCAGTATTTGTAATCGGAGTCCACAATTTGAAAAACAAAAGGTACGCAGATGATACAGTGCTGATTGCCGACGAGGAAAGGAAAGTAGGAGACCTCCAACAGAAGATAGCTGAAGAGAGTAACAAAAATGAACTACAGATAAACTGCAAGAAAACCGAATCCATAATCATGAACAAAAACAGCAGCACAAAATGTAAAATACAGTTAGACGGTACTAAAATCAAGCAGGTACAAAATTAAAATATCTGTGAAATGTTCTAGCACAAGATGGGAAGAAGACAGAACGGGTGCTGAGACATGTTACAGGAGAAAGTGTGCTAAGAGCAACCAGGGATAGGGTACGTGGAAGGTCATGATCACCTACGTCCTTAAAGGACAAGGCACAAAGAAGAATTTGAAGAAGAAGAATTTGAAGAAGAATCTGAAGAAAATTTGAAGAAGTAGAATTTGAAGAAGAATAACAAGAAGAATTTGAAGAAGAATTTGAAGAACTTGAAGAAGAATTTAAAGAAGAAGAATTTGAGGAAAAAGAAGAAGAATTTGAAAGAGAAGAAGATTTGAAGAAGAATTTGAAGAAGAAGAATTTGAAGAATTCAAAAAATTTGAAGAAGAATTTGAAGAATTCGAAGAATTTGAAGAAGAATTTGAAGAATTCGAAGAATTGAAAGAAGAAGAAGAAGCAGAAGAAAAAGAAGAAATATATTCTTTGCGTTGTAGTTGTTATTGGTTCGGAGTTCGTGATGTCATTTGCGGCTGCATGCCATTGGACATATCTTGGCGTGCCACGTGTGGCTTACCGTGGGTTGCCGACCCCTGCTCTCGGGGACAGTTTATCCATTGTGCTAGACGGCAGTTGATCAAAACAGAACAAACATCTGCTTTTCGACAGATATTATTTTAAGAAATCCTAATAGTGTCAAGATATTCGTTCACTTTGGAAAGACTGGCGGGAAAACCAGTTTAGTCGCCGATGGCCAGGCGTTCGAAACTATTCTGTTGCACGGTTCCAGTATTACACAAAGAGTTACTACATTTGAATAGAAATTGAAAATACATTTAGAGAACCATGAATTGTACTAGACTTACAGACACTGGAAAAAAATCCGCATGGCGTATGTTGGTTTCGACGTCTCCGTGGAATTAAAAGCCTCTTCAAATATCTAACAATTCCAAGACTGTCTCTAACGTTGGGGTCAACTGTCAGGTTTACAATCTACAATTTGTCCCAGTTTATTTAATCGATAGCTAATGTGTCAACACTTGCGCCACAAACGACAAATGCGGTCGTCTTTAAAGAAACGGGGGCGTCAGTCACGTCGCCGAGTCTTGGGAATCAGGCGAAAGTCAGTCTCTTTTTTCAAAGAATTGCTGACAAGTATTCTCGCTTACTAACAAGGAAAACATTTTTTTTTTCATTTTATAGAGAGAGGAGATGTAATCCGAAAACAATTGTACAACTTGAAAACAAAAAAAAAAATTGTCGCTAAAGTTCAAACCAAATGTGATATCAGATTTTCGCGTCCAACATCAATCTTAAGCGCAAAACTTTCGAGATCATTTCTTTTGTGGGGTCGATAAATATTTTTGCGGAGTATGGAGCAGTCTCGCGTCTATTTTAGTTTTAATGAAACTATATTACTATATTGGGTATTTAATGTGTGTTTGGAATTTAAATATATGAATTTAATATTGTTTTGTTTCTATCTATATTTGTTTTCTTTATGTATGTCTGTCTCTGATATGAGTCTTTCTTTTTCATTGTTTTCTTCCTTTCTTTTTATCTATCTATCTATCTATCTATCTATCTATCTATCTATCTATCTCTTTTTTCTATTTTTCTGATAACATATATGCGTCTGTGACTGTGAGTTTGTGTGTGTGTATGTAATACTCTGTCTAATTTTTATGTCTTTAACTAAAATAATTCTTCACCTTCACATATATACATCAGTTCATCTGTCTTTCTTTATTGTTTCTCATTCACTTGCTCTCTTTTCTTTACCTCATATATGTGTCTGTCTATACTTTTGCATTCCATTATTTCTCTCTCTCTCTCTCTCTTTCTATATATATATATATATATATATATATATATAAAATAAAATATTTCAATGTTCAAAACTGTCGAATGATCATTTCAACATGAAATCCCTAAGAGAGATTTCACATCTCATCAGCAACTAACACATTTTTCAAAGTGAAATAAAAATTGAAAATTTATTTTATTTTATATTGGCTCTGTAATTTTAATTACATTTAGCTCTCCACCTGTATCATTTTTTACTATTAAAATTTTAATATTAATTAGGATCAGGTTTTGGGAGTTACCTTCCTCCTTTTCCTTTTGGATTAAAGTTATTTTTTTTTAAATATATATATATTCTTTGTGCGCCTTTTCTTCCAAGGCGTCAATGAACTTCCGCTTGGCTCTGTTTCTTGTCGCTCTCAATATTTCTCCTCTTGTTATCTCTCCCAAACTCCACTCTGCCATCCATTTGCTCAGACCTATCAGACTTGCTATCCCTTGTCTCTTTTCCTTCTATCCGTCTAGTGAGTATTAAATTTTCCAGGCCATCCTTCCTCATCACATGTCTCAGAAACTTTATCTGTCACTTCCTTATATTAAGTCCAGGTTTTCTCCTCGTTTCTATCCTCTCCAACACCTCGTCGTTAGTCACTTGCTTCCATCATTCCATGCTATCCTCAGCATCCTTCTGTAAAGCCACATTTCTGCTGCCTCAAGCCTCTCCTTCATCCTTGATGAGATCGTCCAACATTCACTTCCATACAGAAGGACAGATATCACACAGCAATCCAGCACACTTTTCTTTGTTTCTAATGAGATTTTCCTGTCTTTCAGTATGCTGGTTAGCTTCTGAAATGCGTCTTTTGCCATGCCAATGCGTCCCTGGATCTCCGTGTCGCATTTTCCATCCTCATCGTTGCACACGTGCTCTGTCCATGCTATCCTCAGCATCCTTCTGTAAAGCCACATTTCTGCTGCCTCAAGCCTCTCCTTCATCCTTGATGAGATCGTCCAACATTCACTTCCATACAGAAGGACAGATATCACACAACAATCCAGCACACTTTTCTTTGTTTCTAATGAGATTTTCCTGTCTTTCAGTATGCTGGTTAGCTTCTGAAATGCGTCTTTTGCCATGCCAATGCGTCCCTGGATCTCCGTGTCGCATTTTCCATCCTCATCGTTGCACACGTGCTCTGTCCATGCTATCCTCAGCATCCTTCTGTAAAGCCACATTTCTGCTGCCTCAATCCTCTCCTTCATCCTGGATGAGATCGTCCAACATTCACTTCCATACAGAAGGACAGATATCACACAGCAATCCAGCACTCTTTTCTTTGTTTCTAATGAGATTTTCCTGTCTTTCAGTATGCTGGTTAGCTTCTGAAATTCGTCTTTTGCCATGACAATGCGTCCCTGGATCTCCGTGTCGCATTTTCCATCCTCATCGTTGCACACGTGCTCTGTCCATGCTATCCTCAGCATCCCTCTGTAAAGCCACATTTCTGCTGCCTCAAGCCTCTTCTTCATCCTTGATGAGATCGTCCAACATTCACTTCCATACAGAAGGACAGATATCACACAGCAATCCAGCACACTTTTCTTTGTTTCTAATGAGATTTTCCTGTCTTTCAGTATGCTGGTTAGCTTCTGAAATGCGTCTTTTGCCATGCCAATGCGTCCCTGGATCTCCGTGTTGCATTTTCCATCCTCATCGTTGCTCACATGCTCCGTCCATGGTATCCTCAGCATCCTTCTGTAAAGCCACATTTCTGCTGCCTCAAGCCTCTTCTTCATCCTATCATTCACTGCCATACAAAAGAACAGACCTCACATAGAAATCATTCACTCTCCTTTATGTTTCCAAGGAGATTTTCTTGTCTTACGGTATTCTAGATAGAATTTGAAATGCTTCCTTGGCCATGCCAATGCCTCTTCGGATCACAACATCGCTCTTTCCATCCTCTGTCAGCATCCTTCCTAGACATTTAAATTTCTGTAGTTGTTTTATTTAAGTTTCTCCGACCTTTAGTCACTTGAGAGAGGAAGGAGATAGATGGAGGTAATACATATGAAAAGGGGAACGATAGATAGATAAATAGGTCGAGAGACAAGGAAATAAAATGACAGACAGCTAGCCAGTTAGGTAGATAGAGATTTTCCTGTCTTACAGTACTCTACATAGAATTTGAAATGCTTCCTTGGCCATGAACAAATGGGAAAAAATTATATATATATACTGTCTGCCTTCTATCTACCTAACTGGCTAGCTGTCGTTTTCTTTCCATGTATATTGAACAGGTTAAGAGGCTCATCCTTTGTTCCCTGTTTAGGATGTGGTTTCCGGCTTTCTCTTTTCCAATCTTCTCACTTTGTTATTTTTTTTCTTTCAATTGGAGTAGATAGATCTATCTATCGCCCGGTTCACACTCCACCCACGTCTATTGAACAGGTTAAGAGGCTCATCCCTTGTTCCCTGTTTAGGATATGGTTTCCGGCATTCTCTTTTCCATTCTTCTCACTTTGTTATTTTTTTTCTTTCAATTGGAGTAGATAGATCTATCTATCGCCCGGTTCCCACTCCACCCACGTCTATTGAACAGGTTAAGAGGCTCATCCCTTGTTCCCTGTTTAGGATGTGGTTTCCGGCTTTCTCTTTTCCAATGTTTGCTCTATTACGCAGCCCCCTGGACATCAATGGCGTTACCGCCTTGCTCGAGGTGATACGATTAAAAAAAAAGGTCTCTCGATCTATTTATCTATCGTTTCCCTTTTCATATGTATACCTCCATCTATCTCCTTCCCCCCTCTCTCTCTCTCTTTCCCGCTTTCTCTTTCTCGCTCTCTCTTTAGCTACTATAAAAGTAGGCGTATTGACAGGAAAGAGAAGTATTTACAAGAGGTGAGGATTAGTATAATACAGAACAAGGTAAATAGTATACGGTATCGTCGTAGAGACATGATAGATTGACTAGTAGAACACTTCCGGTGCAATACCGGAAATACCCGACTCACTGGCTCACTCGACTTCCTAACTCGATTTCCTTCATCGAGGTATAATCACTACTATTTTATATAGTGATTCGAATCACCGTGGAAAGGTGGAGAGCGTCCCAACAAGTTGGCATTTTGAGGGTCTTCTTTTTAATTTCTTAGTCCTTACTTCTTACTTTCTGTTTCCACCATTTGTAGGAGCTCCAGCATTTTTTTCTGTGTCCGCTATCAATATTATGTATCTGTGTATCTTACATGGGTGAGATTGTGGCCACCAATGAGGAATCCTGGCAAGGGTTTTATTTCTCTCAGAAATGTTTCGATGTATAATTAAAAAGATCCTGGGAAAAAACAGATCCTCTGTCCTACGCACCTTTCTATTTTTTATACCTGCTGAATTCACTTCATATCCATATGCAAGCGGTTTTTCTGTCAATATATATAAGTAGTTGAAAATAATAATATATATTCCACAATTTCACATTTTCTTTTTATAAAGTACTCAATAGAGATATAGAACATTTATAGATATATATTTATTAAATCTATTATTATTGTTTTAAAATAGCTATTATGGTAATTATACTAATAACTATATATATATATATATATATATATATATATATAGTTATTGTTTAATTACTTAGTTTTTGGGTCATAATAAAAGTAAACCAGTGTACAGTTGTATTAAAAGGTGTTCAATACAATTATATTGTAGAACTTTTGAATATTTTACATTTGCAAACAAGTTATTTTGCGACCCGGTTTCTACCATGAGCGGTGTTTTCAGGCGATTTTCAATAACTTTGATTTTAACATTTTTTTTTTTTACCGGTATTACGAGTTATTACGCGACCTAGGTTTCCACAATGAGCGGTGTCTTCAGGCGATTTTCAATAACTTTGATTTTGCTGTTTACCGTTTTTTTTATTACCTGTAAACGGTAAAATCAGTTATTGAAAATCGCCTAAAGACACCCCTCATGGTAGAAACCTGGGTCGCGTAATAACTCTTTTACACATGGGAAAAAAATTATATATATATATATATATATATATATAGTGTATCGTGGCAGCAAATAATTTTCTAACCATATACTGTTGAATATAAGAGACAATGAATGTTTATAATGTTTAATCATGAGCCGTTCTAAACATCGTATTTTGGCTTTAATTTCAGTTGAAAATAAAGACAAAATTTCTCCAACATTTGGATCATTTTTTATTAATTTGGTTCTAAGCTTTCGGCTCACATGAGCCATCTTCAGAGAGGTTATTAAGAAGGTAAAACAGTATATATATATATATATATATATATATATATACTGTCTGTCTTCTATCTACCTAACTGGCTAGCTGTCTGTCATTTTCTTTCCTTGTCTCTCGACCTATTTATCTATCATTCCCCTTTTCATATGTATATATCCATCTATCTCCTTCCTCTCTCTCTCTCTTTCTCGCTCTCTCTTTATCTGCTACTTTCATGCTCACCTCTCTTTTACCTATTCTTTCCCTCTCCCTCAGTCTTCCTTTCCTCCCACTCTCTCTTTCTCTTCTTTCTTTCTTTCTCTTCTTATAGAATTTGGAAAGACAGAAATATTCATATTTCAATAACTGACTGCAGTGGGAGTTTTGTGTGCCTAATGAATTAAACACCTTGGATGAAGCCATTTTCATTCTATGAACATAAATTCGTATACGAAGAGAAATATTTGTTAATATATTGCAAATTTGAATTAATGACGTCAACCAACGATTTTCTTAATGACAGAAACCCTAAACTAGTATTTCATCCATCACAAAATAAATTAAACGAACCCTTTGATACTTTTAATCTACCCAAGGAAAGAAAAGCCTGTGTAACGATAAATAAAAATAGAAAGGTTTCTTTCATTGTAAAGCCGAAATAAAATGACAAAATATCAATTAAGTGCAATATCAGCCATTTTAAATGCCATAATCATGCAGTGGTTGTTAAAGACAGCACAGATGAATCTAAACTTATATAATAAATGAAACTTTGTCAGTGTGTATGTGTCTGTGTGTGTGTGTGCCCGTTACCTACAGACTCCGAAACGGCTACACTGATTTTCTTGAAAATTTACACAGTTGTACCATAAGCGTCTGCGAGTGTTCTTAAGCAGGTTTTATATCGAGGTATCCTCGATAAATATCGAAAGTCGATAATCGAAAAAATCGGGTTATAGAATGAGTGGTCCGATTTCAATCAAATTTGATACACTCATAGACAAAGACATAAGAAACGATATTCAGAAGTTTCAAGGTTGCAGTTCTTACAATAATGCAGAAAATCGATAATAGATCAAAATAAGTTTTTCAGTTGTTTTATTTTAGTTTTTGCTTCGGTTGTAGCTCTAAGTCGGTATAAGTGTAGTTCTTAGTCTCAGCCATGATACCATTTACTCAGAGGACTTATTTAGCTTTCAAAATTCAGTTTACGACGAAAAAACTTATTTGATATCGATACCAGGAAATGAAAATTTGTGTTACATCCATTCATTTTTCTTTCAGTCTACGGTTTCGCTTTAACTGGAACCAACTATTGCTTTTTAGTTATTCGTACGAACGTCCAAAGAGTCTGACCTCCAGGACCAGGGATTAGTTTTACAGCTTTCATTACACCCGAGCAACGCCGGCCTATACTGGTAGTCAATCCATAAAGAATATTTTTTTGATTTAAGGTGTGGTGTCTCCTCGAAGTTAAAGAGGAGACGTTATAGAAATTTGGTTTTAAAGAAAAATGCTGAGGACTCTATTAGCCGAACATCTGAAGAACAACCACGTGTTTTTGTAGAAAATAAAAACCAAACAAACACTTATATTAACATTGGATGTGAGTTGTGGTGCACTGGCTATCGGCCCGTGACGAGAAATTAGAGAGCCGGTTTCGAATTCCAGTTGAATCCATTGCATTCACTTACGCGCAAATACCCTTGGGAAAGGTATTAATCCGTCTATTCCTTCCAGTTATGGGTTAAATAACAGGACAGATTGGATTCTATAGTCTTGGTCGGCAACCAGTCTACCGCAGAAAGCAATGGCAACCTACTGCGGGATAATATTCTGCCCAATCAGTCATGTCTCTTTCGAACCATGATCACCCAAGTGTGTATCACGTATGGTACTTAACTGACTGACTGACCCGCTGGGAAAGTATGAATTTTGCGTCTTCCTTATATATGGGAAAAAATAGAACAGAACAGGTTCCACATAACCGTATACAAAGTGTGTATCATGTATCGTCCGGTTCACACTCCACCCACGTCTATTGAACAGGTTAAGAGGCTCATCCCTTTTTCCCTGTTTAGGTTGTGGTTTCCAGCTTTCTCTTTTCCAATCTTCTCACTTTGTTTTTTTTTTTTATTTCAATTGGAGGAGATAGATCTATCTATTGCCCGGTTCAAACTCCACCCACGTCTATTGAACAGGTTAAGAGGCTCATCCCTTTTTCCCTGTTTGGGATGTGGTTTCCGGCTTTCTCTTTTCCAATCTTCTCATTTTGTTTTTTTATTTCAATTATAGTAGATAGATCTCTCTATCGTCAGGTTCACACTCCACCCACGTCTATTGAACAGGTTAAGAGTCTCATCCCTTGTTCCCTGTTTAGGATGTGGTTTCCGGCTTTCTCTTTTCCAATGTTTGCACTATTACGCAGCCCCCTGAACATCAGTGGCGTTACCGCCTTGCTCGGGGTGATACGATTAAAAAAAAGATGTGAGGCACTGATCTTGATAAAAGGACCGAATAGCAGGCCAGATTGAGTTCTATAGACTTTGTTTTCAATCAGTCTATCGCAGAAAATAAAAGAGACCGACTGAGGGAAAATCTTCTGCCCAGTCAATCATGTCTCGAAAGCGACATGATCGCCCAAGCGTATATCACATACGACACATAACTGACTGATCTGGATAAAAGAATAAAATAGCAGAAGATATTTGGTTTTATAGCCTTAGTTGGCAACCCGTCTACCGCTACTAGTAATGGCAACCTACTGCGGGAAAATCTTCTGCTCGCTCGGTTATGTCTCTTTCGAGACAATCGCCCAAGCATGCATCACGCGTGGCTTTTAATTAAATGAAACAAAGCATTACGTCGAAAGAAAATCCTAACTCCGTAAACAGAAAATATGTTCTTCGCCAGAAAGACATTACAGGGGCACCTCTTCAAATATATCCCACCACTTGACAAAATGAATTCGTTTCAATGAGTTATTTCTTTTTATCAACACCAATACTTCCGAAATTCAATTCCTACAGATGTCATAAGTGGCCGAAAGCAACAATGTCGTAAACAGTCTTTTATGGTTTAATAAGGGTGTAAATGCTTTACATTTCGGTGTAAATGCTTTACACCCCAATGTGAGCGAACCGGTGAAAGGTTTTGATAGAAATAGAGGATAGCATTGTAAATATTTTTAAATTATTTTCGCCAAGGGCAATTACTTCGTTAATGGGTTGTCCGATAAACGGTTCCCAAGCATTTAAAGGTAACTCACGTGTCAACGATCTTGACATACAATCCCAATGGTTTCTCAACTACATTCATCTCCTGAACAGTTGTAGAGTGCAGCAGCCATAGGGGATATGTCCAACTTGATGAAATCAAATAACTGCTAACAAATGCTGAACCGGATATTATTGTAGCATATCTTACATGACGAGAAAAAATAATACCACTGCGGGTCATTTATTGCCAACAAAATTTTATTTATTTATTACTGGTAATACTTTTTTCTTTCAACAATTTATTGTTGTTTTTATATAAGTTTTGTGTCTATTAATAATTTTTTTTCCAGTATCAATATTCATTGGGATTATTTTTTTTTAGGGGCAGGATCCCCAAGTCTTACCCTTGTTATTTAACCCATAACTGGAGGGAAGGGACGGATTAATACCTTTCCCAAGGGTACCAGTGCTTAAGTGAATGCAGGGTATTCGACTGGAATTCGAACTCGGCTCACCGATTTCTCTTTCCCAGCCGATATACACTGCACCACAACGCACATCCGTCACTTTAAACGCTTACAGCACCTGGTATTCCCAAGCGGTCACCCATCTAAATACTGACCAGGCTCAACGTTGCTTAACTTCGGTGATCGAGCGAGTAACGGTGTATTCAACGTGATAGGCCGTAAGCAAGCACATCCGTCAGTAGACGCTTACAGCACCTGGTATTCCCAAGCGGCCACCCATCTAAATACTGACCAGGTTCAACGGTGCATAACTTCGGTGATCTAGCGAGAACCGGTTTATTCAACGATGATATGGCCGTAAGCCTACCTGAATTGAAGCCAAAGTTAGAAAATGTTAAGTTATAGAGAATGTCCATAAAGTTCATATGCATTGTAAACAATTTATAACTTTATTGGTATTTCCGAGAGAAATGATTGCACTGGAACTTTATGGACACCATGTACTTTAAAAAAGTTTGATATTTTCAAGAAATTTTAGGAGATTATATGGATTCATGATGTGCGTTATGGTGCAGTGGATATCGACTCGGAACGGCAAATCGGGGAGCCGAGTTCGAATTCAAGTAGAATTCCTTCTATTCATTTACGCAAAAATACCCTTGGGAAAGGTATCCGTCTGTTCCCTCCAATTATGGGTTAAAATCGCTTTGGGCAATCATGTCTGGAAAGAAACATTACTGACTGGGCAGAAGATTATTCTGAAGTAGGTTGTCATTGCTTTCTGCGATAGACTGGTTGCTAACAAAGGCTACAGAACACAATCTGTCCTATTATTTAACCCATAACTGGAGGGAAGAGACGGAATAATACATTTCCCAATCGTATTTGTGCGTAAGTGATTGCAAGGAATTCGGCTAGCCGATTTATCGTTCCGAGTCGATAACTACTGCACTACAAAGCACACCCATACTCATATATATATATATATATATATATATATTACATATGACATGATAAATTTTTCCTATGTATATATATAATTTTTTTTCTGTTTTTAAACGTGTTATTTCACTACCCAAGTTTCTACCATGAGTGGTGTCTTCAGGCGATTTATAAAAATCACCTGAAGCAACCACTCATGGTGGAAACCAAGGTAGCGAAATAACTCGTTTTAAAATGGAAAATATTCAAAAGTTCTACAATATAATTGTATAGAACACTTTTAATATAAATGTGTACTAGTCTAAACATATTAGAACCGAAAACTAATTATTAAACAATCAATATATATATATATCGCTCATTCAGTAATTGATTAGAGCACTCTGGCTATTGGGCGGGTGTAATGACAATATACACACTAAAAAGTCTGCTTCCTTCTACCGAATGTCCATAGCTCAGAGGTAGAATCGCCGACTGACGCCAATTCGGTCGGGTTTCAATCCTGGGTTAAAAAGTAATCGGAGTCTACTGATGAGCTGCGAAACAGATCTGTCTGCGGATGACTCTATATTTATATATAGGAAAAATTTATCATGTTTTATATAGATGATGAATAGTATTTCATTTTTGGTTTTGTATTCATCATTCTGAACCTTGTTTATTTCTGCAAGTGTTCAATAAACTTATTTAAAGCATCACCGACTTAATTTCATTCGAAACCAAAGAGAAAATTGATCAGCTATTAATGATCAACATAGGCCATAGTATTTTCCTTTTTAATTATCATTACCACGACTTTAAAGTGGTGCTGTGTTCGTTTGACAAAGATTACGTCAGTCCGAAAAGTTTCCTTCACTAATCGCTGGAAATCATAAAAATTAATTAGGTTTTGGTAAAGAATTTTATAGAGTGTCTTTAATCTGGGCTCGAGTGTAAATTTGTCTGATGCTTCGTTGATAAAGGAAAACCGGAAACTCTTGCGTTTATATTGTTGTTGTTTTCTTGGCAAGCTAGCACCAATTAAATGTCTTAAGCTTTGTTCGTCTTTTGTCACTAAGTGAGGTGACATGGTTGGGTGTAAAGATTTTCTTAATCTAAAGATTTGACAAAGAGATTTTAAGAAGAAACTTCATCAATAGGCAAAACAAATTAATGCAAGCTCGACAAGAACATCAAGAATACACCCCCATATATATATATATATATATACTCACGCAGAAAGAAAGAAAAATACTGGATTTTAAAATTAAATACATATAGGCTAAGGTTAAATAGGGACTTAGGTATTTTTGAATCTTTATAAATATTTCAATAGTTAAACATTTTTTAGATACAGTTAAAAATTGTTTCTTTAAAACAACATTTAAAAATATTACAGTTAAATTTACTTTTAAAAATACTCAAACTCTATTGCTTTGTACATCACGCGACGTACACATCACGCGACGTAAACATCTCGCGACGGACGCTTCTCGCGACGAACGCTTCTCGCGACGAACGCTTCTCGCGACGGACGCTTCAACTTTAAATTTTAAAATCATTTATTTCTGATGAAAGGCCAAGGCCGGTCTGAAATATCAAATATATAGATATAATAATATAAATAAATACTGTCAAAAAATACATTTTTAACTTACAACTTTTTAGTAGTTTTTCCTATATATATATATATATATATATATATATATATATATATATATATATACACGAATAATGACAAAAAAAAATGATCTAAACCTACGCGTTTCGTCATCTGGGGGAATCTATTAAGGCAAATCTTTAATAAATTTCTTTAGAGTTTGAAACGCATTGCCTCGTTTTCGTTTTGACTTTATTGGTATTGACCCTATACATATATACTCTATCTGAAATAGTTAAACCCACTAAAAAACACAAGCATCACCACCCCTCCACACACACACACACACATATATATATATATATATATATATGTATATATATATATATATATATATATATAATATTAATATATAATTTAATATCATTAACAAAATTGTTCATTGTTCGGTCTACTTAGTATTAAGCCCTTTTTTATGAATAATGTTTTTCATTTTTTTTGGGGGGGGGGGTGAATACAGAATTTTATTCCATTCATACTTTAAACTCGGATATATATATATATATATATATATTGGAATATATCACAGACAATAGAAGAAAGAATAATATAAAATTACGTCTATAACAATAAAGCACTTAATAGCTACAAATTTCAATAATCATCTAAAATTTAAAAGAGGAATCTACTCTATGATCTGTAATGGTTGCTACAGGGAATAAACTGGAAAACCCTCAAGGACATTAAGTAAATTATTAAACGATCATAAGAGTAATTTCACAAAACAACACATTAAATGCATCAGTTGCTAACGGAAACTAACCACCATTTTAATTTAAAATAAAATCTACTCTAATTTAATGAGAGAAAATATATAGAAAGTGCTTTAATTGCTAAATCATGCAGACTAAATACGCGCCCAGGTTCTTTCAATGTTTCTACATTCTTGGCAGATCTTCTTTTATCACGATGTCGGATATTTTGTAACTAAATCGATGTAAACCTAAACAAAAAGAAAACTTATGTAAATGAAATCGACACTAAGTATCATTAAAATATCATAAACACCCACATATATATGTATATATATATTACTAGCAGTATAGCCCGGCGTTGCTCGGGTGTAATGAAAGCTTTAAAACTAATCCATGGTCCTGTAGCTCAGACTCTTTGGACGTTGGCGCGAAAGACTAAAAAGCATTGGTTGTTTCCAGTTAAAGCGAAACCGTAGACTGAAAGAAAAATGAATGGATGTAAGTCACATTTTGATTTCCTGGTATCGATATCAAATAAGTTTTTTTCGCCGTAAACTGAATTTTGAAGGCTAAATAAGTCTTCTGAGTACATGGTAGCATCGCTTAGGCTAAGAACTACAATTATACCTATTTAAACCCAACCCGAAGCAAAAACTAAAATAAAAAACTGATTGTGATCAGACGCGGTAGGATATCGGGGTATCAATTACCAATATCGGAGCCAAATAAGTCAGCCAAGGATAGAACTGCAACCTTGAAACTTCTGAATATCGTTTCTTATGTCTTTGTCTATGAGTGTATCAAATTTGTTTAAATCGGACCACTTCTTCCATAACCTGATTTTTTTCGATTATTGATTTTCGATATTTATCGGAGGTACCGCGACACAAATCCTAGCTAACAACACTCGCAGACGCTTCTAGTACAACTGTGTAAATTTTCATGAAAATCGGTTCAGCCGATTCGGAGTCTATAGGTAACAGATACACACAGAGACAAACTTCCATTTATAAAAAGTTTATATACACACACACACACACACACACACACACATACACACACACACACACACACACACACACACACACATATATATATATATATATATATATATATATATATATATATATACCCTTTATGATGATAACGAGAATAAATCAACAGACAAAAATATTTTCATTGTTCGGATTGTTATCCTCGTTATAATTTTATCATTATTACGATGTTTCGACTGTTGTACACCCCGGCCTTCCTCAGCTGCTATAAATTTTCAACTGAACCGTTTATTTCGACCACTGGGGTGTATCATTCCCAATCTATAAGCCACTTCTGATAGTTATATCACACTAACTTTACTTTTAATTTATTTGTTCCCACTGCTATAGCCTGGTATTGAACTCACAACTCTTTGGGTAAAATCACTCGAACTAACAATCCACTTTTTCCATATGTCCGAACAACGGAAATAATATAAGTACAACCTCATCTCAGAAGTGTGGACAAAATAAAAACTTGAATTTAACAAATAATTTGCTATATAATAATTATCGCTGTCTATTTATTTAAACATTTTTGTCACGTCCCAATAGTGAAGTAAGTCAACTTAAATTAGTACATTTATGTGGTTTTACTTTTAATTACTTTAATAATCTACACAATTAAAATATTTATCCATATTCAGACAATACATCAATTTTCAGTGTTGAAGCAGCAGCAATAAACCTTGCTTTAGACCTCATCCTCAAAATTAACCTCAACAAATATAAAATATTTTCAAACTAATTATCAGTGCTAACGGCACTAAAAACAAAAATCTAAATAATCCTCTCATCCTCAATCTCCTACAAAGAATCAACCTCATCACCCAAAACAAAAACATTATTTTATGCTGGATTCCCAGCCACATTAGTCTCAGAGGAAATGAAAAAGTAGACATAACAGCTAAAAGATCGTTAAACATCAACATTAGTGATATAAAAGGACCCCACACAGATTACAAACCTCTAATCTACAACTTTATTACGACGAAATGGCAAGAGTTGTGGAACTCCTGCAAAAATAACAAACTCTATAAAATTCAACCCACCCTCAAAGAATGGATAGAAGATAGAGTTTCCAATAGTAAAATGTCAAGAAGAGAACAAGTATTAATGGCTAGACTTCAAATAGGCCACAACGCTGTCACCCATTCACACCTACTAAAAAGTGAGGAAGCACCAATGTGCATTCCATGTCAGAAGCTCTACACAGTGAAACATTTACTAAGATGCTGCATAGATCTTGAATATATGCGATTAAGATACTATCAAGAAAATAATCTGAAAGACATCTTCGGCAAAGCTGACCTAAATGACCTTTTAGAAATTCTCTTAGCAACAAAATTATATAACAAAATATAGTTGCAAAAGAAGATAGCATATAACCATCACACATCAAATCACAACACCTCTATTTATATCTCGACAGCAATAGACTCACAAAAGACCAACAAGCAGTCAACAAAAACCAAACAAATTCTTCAGCATTAAATGACCCAAAAGGGTAGATATGCTTGTAAAACAAACAACTAAACTAAAGTAAAATAATCTATCTATCTATCTATCTATCTATCTATCTATCTATCTATCTATCTATCTATCTATCTATCTATCTCAGTCTGTTCATATCCATCTATTTATCTCAGACAGTTCATATCGATCTATCTATCTCAGTCTGTTCCCATCTATCTATCTATCTTTTAGAATTTCTATAAACAACAGAATTATATAACCAAATATAATTGCAAAAGCAGATAGCATATATCCATCACACCTCAAATCAAAACATCTCTACTCAACAGCAATAGACTCACAAAAGATCAACAAGCAGTAAACAAAAACCAAACAAATTCTTCAGCATTAAATGACCCAAAAGGGTAGAGATGCTGGTAAAACAAACAACTAAACTAAACTAAAACATTTTCAGACAAAATTATTTCTTGAGCTAAATAAACCTCCTTAATTTATCTGTTCCTTTGCTTGTCCTTTTCTTAGAGTGCGGTTTTATTTGATTAAACATTTCATTTAAGACACTCAAATAGTGTTATCTACTCGGTGATCCTTTTTTTTTAACCTGGTTTGAGTTTATTATTTACCATATGTTCTATTCGAAGCTCTGATGTCGAGCTTCCATTTCTTTTTGGTGGTGTTTCTATTTTGAGTCACTGTTAAACCAGACACAAGTTTCTTAATATGAAAAGATATTGAGCAAAAAGCGATTTATATAATATAAGAAGTAAACAATTTATCATCCATACACTCCGATTTATCGATTCCAGCCACTATCCTTGCCTCCATAAATTTAAACGGTTCTCTTTTAATCATATCAAAGAACGTTATTCTTTTTACATTTTATCAACAAGGATTGACGCTAGCCTCCTGGAGAGTGTCATATTGAAGTCTTGCACCGGTCGACATTTTTTCGATTTAAATGTTATTTAGCAATGGAGACATGTTTCTGGTAGTTTTTTTCACGCTGAATATGAAAATCAAGTCCATTTTTCCAATTACATCACGTTTTCGGAGTACGGATAATTTCTATTTTACTTAAAATAGGTCAAAAATACCTATTTAAGAGTGATATGACGTGTTCAAGTAGAACCAAGAGACCTTCTAAATGATATATTGTAAAGAGAGTATGAGGATTAATCCATGTATCATTTATACCAATGATAATAATATAACGGGTACAGATTAAGTAACCTTTTTGTTTTCTTTTTCATGTTAATACATAATATAAAAATAGATAAGTTGAATATATGGATCGAAATCCGACATGATGAACAGAATAAGTAAATAACAGGTAGGAAAAAAGTGTCTTTAACCTAACGTCTTTCACAAGCTACCACAGAGATTTTTAATGACGAATCATCTTTAAAAATCTCTGAAGAAGCTTGTTAACGTGTTAAAGATTAAAAACACATTTTACCTAAATCTTTACTTATTTTATTCACTCACACACACACACACACACACACACACACACACACACACACACACACACACATACACACACATATAAAAACTGGGGTGGCCTAATAATTATAGCCGGTAATGTATATATTAATATATGCAGTACTGTGCAAAAGTATTAGGGCAAGAACTATTTTATCTTTTATGAGGCATCAAAATAATTGCGACAATTTACCAATCGCACCTAGTATATATACAGTACTGTGCAAAAGTATTAGGACAAGAACTATTTTATCTTTTAGGAGGCATCAAAATAATTGCGACAATTTACCAATCGCACCTAGTATATATACAGTACTGTGCAAAAGTATTAGGACAAGAACTATTTTATCTTTTAGGAGGCATCAAAATAATTGCGACAATTTACCAATCGCTCCTAGTATATATACAGTACTCTGCAAAAGTATTAGGACAAGAACTATTTTATCTTTTATGAGGCATATTGACAGAAAATAAACAATTTAAATAAAGTAATTTTATTTGATTGACTTAACAAATGCTTTAACGAGAAAAAAATACTTGTTACAAAATAAATTTATTATTTAGTATATTAGCCTTTTGCTTTGATCACAGCCTTCATTCTGTCAGGCATTGACATCACAAACTTCTTCAATGTATCTAATGGTATCTCCTGCCAAGCAGCTTGTATTTGTTCCCAAAGTGTACCTTGCGAATTAACATTAGATTTATCAATTTTTTATCCAAAATATCACATAGATATTCTATAGGATTGAGATCTGGGCTTTGTGGAAGCCAATTAAAATTCCGAAGCCTTCCTTCCTCTTCCTTTTTAGTTAACTAATTCTTACAAAGTTTTGGCTTTTCACCCTGAATTTGAATTTCAGTGAGATTTGTAGGAAAATCACCCCTGTCATAATATTTTTGCAGACTACTGGTGGTGTACAAAAACTTTATTTTGATGCCTCATAAAAGATAAAACAGTTCTTGTCCTAATACTTTTGCACAGTACTGTATATATACTAGGTGCGATTGGTAAATTGTCGCAATTATTTTGATGCCTCATAAAAGATAAAACAGTTCTTGTCCTAATACTTTTGCACAGTACCTATATATATATATATCCTTAAACAAAATAGACGTCATAATTATCCCAACCCGAGGAACATTTTGGCCAGCACTCATCAAGGGCTTCGTTGGCTTTATTATAAAGGGTCAATGAATAATATTTATTGATTAAAGTTCATTTTTAAACGAGTTCCATCTTCTCCCAGCATTGTAAGTAATCCTCTGTTTTTGTTCTTCATTGACCCTATATAATAAAGCCAACGAAGCCCTTTTTAATCATGTCACCCCAGGCATGGCATTCCACTGCCATTATAGCGCAGGGGGTTACATAGGGCGATAGACGAGTTAGGATGCACATAGGGGGAGAGTTGTAGAGAATGGGTCTGAGTTAGTGTGTTAGGAGGTGTCTATTGACCTTACATTTAAACTCCTGGAGGTTATAGCCGTCGGGAAAGCTAGCATGAGGAAGGGAATTCCACAGGTAGGAAGTGCGAGAAAAGAAGCTGTTGAAGTAGAAATTGCAGTTACATTTCATCGGTTTCACTGTAAAAGAGTGGCACCTAGTTGCCAATATAGTATCTCGTGCAAACTCACACCTAGGGGGCACCAGTGATTTAAGTTCATCAGAGCAGAAGCCATGAAAGTATTTTATAGAAGAGGCACAGGGAAGCCACGTCACGCCGGTAAGAGAGTGACTGCAGGCGGTCAACTAAGTTGGTATCAATCACATTACAGATACTTCGCTGTATATGATAAAAACGTTTAGAAATATTAAAAGTGTTAGGACAGGGGTGATTTTAAAATTTATTTTGATGCTTCATTAAACATAAAGTAGTTTTTGTCCTAATATTTTTGCAGGCTCCAAAGGAGAGTCTGTAATGTGATAGGTACTGATCTGGCGACTCGACTGCAGCCACTTCCCCATCGTCGAAATGTGGCCTCCCTTTGTCTGTTCTATAAATACGTTCATGGATTCTGCTCGGACGAGCTTAAGTCACTGATGCCTCCTCGACAGGTGTTTACTCGTGCAACCAGACTGGCAACTGGGTCCCACCCATTCACAGTCAGGTTAGCCAAATGCAGACGACAATTCTACTCCTGCAGCTTCTTCTCTCGCACTTCCCGCCTGTGGAACTCGCTCCCGTATTCTTGCTTTCCTGACGGCTACAACCTCCAGAAATTTAAATGCAAAGTCAATACTCATCTACTAACCACTGGACTCTAGCTCTCTCCCCACCCCTGTATAACCTTCCCTTTCTCTCCACCTATGTATCTGTCATCGTACCTGCTGTCTCTTGTTCCTTTCTAACTAGTTTGTACTCCTCACTCTTTTCTAATTAATCTTTTTACATTTATGTAACCCCCTGCACATCAGTGGCGTTTCCGCCTTGCTCGGGGTGAAATGATTAAAATATATATATATATATATATATATATATATATATATATATATATATATATATAATAATAATAATAATAATAATAATAATAATAATAATAATAATAAAAAGGTTTAGAAAACTTAAATGGTTCAATGCCTTCTATTATATTTGTAAAATGTAAATCTTCGTCTTATTAAATTTCAGTACATTGCTTCAAAGCTTTTATTTCCTTGCAACTCAGGATTAAAATTTCCTAACATTTGCCGCCATTTTTAATGGCACAAATGCACTAGTGATTATATAATTCCTGTAATCGTCTTAATTGATACGAATTTCTGAGATAATGCATTGCAATTAGAGTAGTAAAGGCAGACTTTCTAAAAGGCCATTAAGAACAAAGCAAGAAAGAATTAATAACAAAAAAGAGAAGTAATATATATATATATATATATATATATATATATATATATATATATATATTACTTCTCTTATATATATATATATATATATATATATATAACCGTAAATTAGTAATACCGAATATAACATTGTAAGACAGCTATCTGTTCTCTGTCAGCAACAAAACTCGGCAAAAATCTTATACAGTTACACTAGTAGATCACAATAATCAGCATTTTTTTCGCTCCAGATGTTGTCGCGCAATGGATATATGTTTCTGGGCTATTTTTTCACGCTAAATATGAAAATTATGATCATTTTTCTCCATCACATCATGTTTTTCCAGTACAGATAACCTTTATTTTGTTTAAAATAGGCCAAAAATACCCATTTAACAGTGATGTGCCAGGGCCATGGAGAACCACCATTAAACGTTTTCAGTTTAGAAAATTTTCTCCTTCTTCTTTTTCTTCTTCTTCTTCTTCTTCTTCCCTCTGTTCTTCTTTTTCCTTTTATTCTTTTTCTTTTTTCTCCTCCTCCTCCTCCTCTTCTTCTTCCTATTCTTCTTTCTTCCCTTCTATCACCTACTCTTTATTTTTCCTTCTCTTCTCTTCTTCTTCTTTTCTCTTCCATTCTACCATCTTTTTCCTCTATTCTTCTTTTTCCTTCTATTCTTCATCTACTTCTTCGTCGCCTTCTTCTTCTTCTTCTTCTTCTTCTTCTTCTTCATGTACCGTATTCCTTCAGAATGTAAGCGATCATTGACTTCCATTTGCGCCTGTCTTTTGTCCCTATAATGGAATTCCACTTGCCCCTGTCTCCTGTCGCTTTCAATATTTTCCCTCTAGGTATCTCTCTCAAGCCACACTCCGCCATTCATTCTTCTTCTTCATGAGCCTGTCTTTTCAGGACGTAGGCGATCATGGACTTCCATTTGGCTCTGTCTCTTGTCGCTCTCTTTTTTATTCCTCTTGTTATCTCTTCCGAACCCTGCTCTGCGATTCATTCTTTTTCTTCATGTGCCGTATCCCTTCAGGACGTAAGCGATCATGGATTGGAATTGGCTCTGTCTCTTATCGCTCTCAATATTTTTCCTCTTTGTATCACTCCCAGACCCCACTCCACCATTCATACTTCTGCTTCATGTGCCGTGTCCCTTCAGGACGTAGGCGATCATGGACTTTCACTTTGCTCTGTCTCTTGTCGCTCTCAATATTTTTCCTCTTTGTATCTCTCCCAGACCCCGCCTCGCCATTCATTCTTCTTCTTCATGTGCCGTGTTCCTTCAGGACGTAGGTGATCAAGGATTTCCACTTGGCTCTGTTTCTTGTAGCTCTTAATAATTTTCCTGTTGGTATCTCTCGCCAATCCCGCTCCCCCTCAATTTGCTGAAGCCTATCAACTATATCTCGCCTATCTTTCGCCTGTATCTTTTTCTATCTATCTATCCTGTTAGTATTAGATTCTCCATAGCCTCTTTCCTCGGTACGGTTCCCAGGAACCCGTGTCTTCCTGATGTTAGATACGCCATCGTTTCTGGTTTTCATCCTGTCCAAACACCTCATATATTCAGTCCATTGTATCCTTAATATCAGTATCCTAACTTATATTAATAGTTAAAGTATCCCCAAAACTTAAAGAATGTATTTTTAGTTCAGAAATTTTTTCACAATATCTCACTTAAAATTAAATCATGACAAACATATGTTATCAATTTTTGAATCAAAACAAAGCATATTCAAATGAATGACAAATACATTCATTTTTTTTTCATCCAAAGGAAGAAATATTCCTTTTTTTTGGAAACTCTACGGTGCTTTTGAAAAGGCTAATTTCTTTTGATGCTCTGGCATCTTGTTAACATTACACCTGCTTTTGTATCTTGCTTCCGTTACTTTGAGATCATGAGGAAGCAGCTTAGAATTCATTTTGAAAGTTACTTTTATTTTTAAGGATACTTTTTCTCGAATGATATATCATTTTGACATTAAACAAAATATTGCAACTATATCCCCCATATATCTATTCCATGGCATATCTTCGTGATTTTTTTTATAATCGTATCGCCCCAAGCAAGGCATTTTACTGCCACTGTTATGCAGGGGGTTGGTTACATTGGAGGAATATTGAAGAGTGAGAGGTTGCAGGGGGTGTCAGGAAGAGAGAAGGAGAGGGAAGAGATTACTGATGAGAGTGGGGTGGATGAGGAGGAATGTTATGAGGAGTGAGAGGTTGCAGGGGGTGTCAGGAAGAGAGAAGGAGAGGGAAGAGATTACTGATGAGAGTAGGGTGGATGAGGAGGAATGTTATGAGGAGTGAGAGGTTGCAGGGGGTGTCAGGAAGAGAGTAGGAGAGGGAAGAGATTACTGATGAGAGTAGGGTGGATGAGGAGGAATGTTATGAGGAGTGAGAGGTTGCAGGGGTGTCAGGAAGAGAGTAGGAGAGGGAAGAGATTACTGATGAGAGTAGGGTGGATGAGGAGGAATGTTATGAGGAGTGAGAGGTTGCAGGGGGTGTCAGGAAGAGAGTAGGAGAGGGAAGAGATTACTGATGAGAGTAGGGTGGATGAGGAGGAATGTTATGAGGAGTGAGAGGTTGCAGGGGGTGTCAGGTAGAGAGTAGGAGAGGGAAGAGATTACTGATGAGAGTAGGGTAGATGAGGAGGAATGTTATGAGGAGTGAGAGGTTGCAGGGGGTGTCAGGATGAGTGTAGGAGAGGGAAGAGAGTACTAATGAGAGTGGGGTGAATGTAGAAAAGCATGTGAAAGAGGATGTAAGTTAGTGAGACAGGAGATGATTATTGACTTTACATTTAAATTTTTGGAGATTGTAGCTGTCAGGAAAACAAGTATGCGGAAGAGAATTCCACAGGCGGGAAGTGCGAGAAAAGAACCTGATGGAATAGAATTTGTTGTTTAAAAGAAGCTGCTGGTTTTGAAATATTTTAAGCAAAAGAGGAATTATCCGCACTGAGAAAACGTGTTGTGATTGGTAAAAATAGACTTGGTTTTCATAATCAGTGTGAAAAATAGCCCAGAATCATGTGCCCATTGTCTAACAATATTTGGGTAAAAAAAGATGTTGGCCAGTGTAATGGTAAATAGTACGGGTGAATACGTTAATTGTTTCTTTTGTTGATTGTGCATTAGGACGCATGAAGAATATTTTTTATCTGTATATTCAATCATATGCACTTTAAAATACTATCACATATAAAACCATAAATACTCGGAATTATTGTCGTGAAAATATTTCATTTAACAGAAATCTTGAACGCCTATAAAATTAAACACTCTCTTAACGCGCCAGTCTTAGTAGAGCATAACACGACCACGACCACTCCCTATCGCAGTCTGTTCTGGGCTGGTTCGTTGTTATCGATGCTTCCATAACTAGTGATTTTTACAAGTTAACCTTACGAAAACCCTTTTATCTTTCGGGTAAGGTGGTTTTAAATTTTCCTTCTTCTAAATTGGTTGCCACCCAAGTTTATTTTGATATTTACCCATAGCTGGAGAAAAGAGATGGATTCAAACCTTTCAAAAGATATAAGAACTTAAGTGAATGCAAGGAACTCAACTGGAATTCGAACTCGGTTCTCAGATTCCTCAATTCAAGCCGCTATCAACTGTGTTTCCAAAAAATTAAAATGCTCTTCTTTTAATTCATATCAGGAAACAATTTTTAAAAACTTCCCATCAGTAAGGAATGATGCTACCCTCTAGGAGAGGGTCACATTGAAGCGAGGAAATTATATTGAATCACTTTGTTTGTAGGAAAATTGGCTCATGGTCTAGTGCTAGACAGTTTTTATCGACAGATTCTATCATACATATTTATAAATCTATAATTTGTCTATAGACTGAATATTGCAATCACGGCTTGTTAGGTGCATTTGCTACCTATTTTGAGATTCTTGATAAGATACATAGAAGAATTTGCAATTTTAAATGTCCTGTTCATTTCAACTTTATTCGCTTTACCCTGGTTGTGACGTCACTGCTTTGTACTTGTCTTATAAATATTTTTATGGTAATTGTTTTGATCAACGTTCCTCTTTGGTACTTAGACTTTATGAATTTCAGCGTAGGACCAGATTGGCAGCAAGATCTTGCCATTTATACATAAAATGGCTACGTATTTGAAGGAGTTCATTACTATTAGTTTTTTCCGTCTCCTTGCTTTCCAATTAATTTTGATCTTCACAAATTTAAATGCAATGACAAACATTATCTTCTGTCTTCTTAATTCCTGTTCTTAATATTTTTTGTTTTGCTTATACCCCTTCACACTCAGTAAATCTTTGCGTCTTGGTGACTTTATTCCCTTCTTTACTAATTTAATAAATTTCGTTACTTATAACGAAACAATAAAGTCTTTTTTTTATTTATCTGTTAAAACAGAGGCAATTTATATTGGAACCAAAATCAATTCGCTGTCAACCCACTATATTCAAACGTGACTTTCCTATGTAATGCACGGAGAGAAACGAAAATTGATTACGAACAATTTAATTAGCTCTACTTACTTTAGAACTTATCTTGTAAAGATTGTGTTCAAGCGAGCGAGAGGCTAATCTTCATTGAACAAAAAGAGATAATCAGGTTTTAACTAATCCGAGTTGATTAACTGATTCTGGATCAAGTGTAATTTCTTATTCGACACCCGCTCTGAACAATCTTTATTCTTTTTTATTTTCATTCCTTTGATATTTTATACTTTTATCTTTGCCTTTCTTTTTCTATTCTTTCTTTTCAGTTATTTTTTCGTTTTTCATCTTTTTATTTTGCATTTAACCTCTTAATTCGTCTCTTTCTTGCTTTCTTTATTTTTTTCGTTTTCTATGTCGTTTTTTATAGCCTTTTTCTTTCTTTACGTATTTTTTATGCATTTTCTCTTTCTTAATGCATTCCTTTGTAACAGGAGAAGGCGTGCTCAGAGCCACCAGGGATAGGGAAAAGTGGAAGGCCATGATCGCCTACGTCCTGAAGGTACAAGGCACATAGAAGAAAAAGAATGCATTCCTTTGTTCTTTTCTTTCTCTTTTCACATTTTTCTGTCTATCTTTTTTCTACATTGTTTTTTCTTTATTCTTTCTTCATTATTTTTTGTTTTCTTTCTTTCTTACTTCATTAATTTCTTGATTTTATCTGTTTTTTATTAAATTTTAATTTTTTTTCTTTCCTTTCTTCGTCCACCTTGTTCTTAATATTTTCATTTTGTTCTTTTTCGTTTCTTTTAGAAACAAAGAAAAGAGTGCTGGGTTGCTCTGTGATCTCTGTTCCTCCGTGTGGAAGTGACGATCTCATCAAAGATGAAGGAGAGGCTTACGTAATGAGGAAGGAAGGCCTGGAGAACATGATACTCACAGGTCGGATAAAGGGAAGGAGAGACAGGGGAAAGCAACGAAAGACGTTCTTGTTAGGTCTGAGCAAATGCTTAACGAAAGAAGAACTTACTACAACATTAGAACAAGATCTACACTGTTGGCCATAATTATTAGGCCACCCCGGTGTCTTACAAAAATCATGTATTTCATACTAATATTCAGTGTTTATTGCCAACTGAATAATTGTACATTAGCATAGAATGGGTCTTTTGTTAATATTGCACAATAACACATGCCTCAAATGAATT
Organism: Ascarosepion bandense; assembly: GCA_037127315.1. Classification (NCBI taxonomy): domain Eukaryota; kingdom Metazoa; phylum Mollusca; class Cephalopoda; order Sepiida; family Sepiidae; genus Ascarosepion; species Ascarosepion bandense. The sequence goes on along the minus strand of JBBBDQ010000591.1, from coordinate 1,011,615 downwards.
TATAAATATTTAATAACTACCTATACTGCAGTTTCATCAATGAAAGAATGAGGAAAATTTGCGGAAATTCGGACGAGTTCATCTTTGGTTCCTTGCCTTGTAAAATTTGCAAACTAATAATATAATTTGGTAGTGTATATTTCGACACTTTCTCATTTAGCTTTGTTCAGTAATCAGTCACCCGTTTTCTACTACGTATGCAAAGCCCGTCACAGTGCCAGAACTCACATTTACTAGGTCAATTACTATAAATTGTTAGACAGAAAAACATCAAACCCAAACACGATGAGATCCTCAACATGCCGCATATTCTAGGTTGCTTTCAAATTTAGTCTCAATTTATCTCCTCATTTGCAACAATATTCTGGCCAGTGTTACTTGAGCCAACGTATAACTAAATACGTATGTATTAAATTAGTGATACGTATGTATTACTGAGTAAATACACCAGTCTCTTGAAAAGAACGGCGAAGCCCGAAATGTTGCCCTAGATATCTCAAAAGTCTGGCATGCCGGCCTTATACGCAAGCTATGGTATTGTAGTTATATTCAAATAACCTGAAGTGGGTAGAGATGGCTGTCTTACAGATATCATCCGGGTGCACTGGTATCTGGTGATAAGCAGACGACAGGTTTATTTTTGAAAAGAATTTCTTGTTATGAAGCTTTGAAGGCAAGGAATTTATATTTTGGATTTGGTATCTATCGGCTTTTGTTATCGTCTTTAGGTGTCTATAATCATCGACAGGTCTATATGTGCCGTCTGCCTTCGGTACCATGTGTAAGGCTGAACTCCATTTTGAGTTCCAGGGAGAAATTATTCCTGCTTTTAGGAGTTTCTTAAATTCCTCTTTCGCGATATCACATCTCTGAGCTGATAGCTGTCTGGCTCTGGAGAAGGTAGGAGGATTGCTACCAGTTTCTATCCTGTGATATATTTTTGGTTTCGTCGAATTCGTGTCGCGATGAAGAGAAATTAATTTTGGATATTTTTCCAGGATTTTTCGTACTGTTTTGTTGTCATTTTTGTTCGGTACTACATCTATAGTCATAATAATAATTTGATTGTCTGTTAGTCATTTTATCGACTAGTTTGTTATTTTTGCAATCCACCACTAATCCGAAATGGTTTAGGAAATCATATCCTAGGAGTGGCTGAGCATTATAAATGTCCAGGTGAATTCCCGTCTTATGTTCTGCAGCGTTAGGTTCAGTACCGTTTGTCCTGAGCATTCAATTTTTTTTTCATTAGCTGATACTAAAGAGATATTGGTTGGGTATATTACCGCTCCATTTAAGTATCTCTTTGGAAGTATAGCTACAGCAGCTCCTGTATCCACAATAAAATTTATTCTCTGAGCTCCTAACCGTGCGGCTACAACAAGAAGCGACGAGGAAATGGAAGCTAACATCTCTCGCTTAGGTAGTTTTCCGGAATGTCACGAGGAATTCGTGAAGTTGGGCGAGAGCTGGGTTGCCTTTGAACATTTCGTTTGTTAGGCCATCTGCACCACGGCTTGCAAAATTTTGCACGTTTCTGCAAAATATAAATGCGCTCGGCAAATTTGGGGTTTTTGGTCCGTGTTGAAAGGGCAAACGCTGGCGGGGATTTTTTTTCATTGTGGGAACAGCCATGTGTTCTTTGAGTTTCATCTTTTTTCTTCTCTGAAATCTGTTGAATATGTGCTGTGTTTTGTGAATTAAAATATAATAGTAAGTCGTCCGCCATTTTCCCAAGACGATTTGTGTCTAAGTCAGGTTGTGCTGCTACTACAGGCTTGATAGAGTGGGGTAGGGCTTGTATGAATTTGTGGCGTACGATATCTGCCCCTACGCCAATTTGACCTGCTAGTGACCTGAGTTCATTCAGGTAAACTGAGGGACGGCCTGTTACTGTTGACGACGACATTAATTTGTCCAACATCTCCAGTTTTGTTTTTTCGTAGGCGCCCGTCACTGCTTCTTTCAGTGTGTTGCAGTATTTTGACTGTAGTATAGCTGGTTGTATTTTTCCTATCCACGGGGAGTGCTGCCAGAATGTTGAAAAAATTTTGATTGGGCTGTCTGATATTTGCAATATTAAATTGCGCCTCCATTATTGCAAGCCAAGCCGTTACATTTGATTCGAGAAAGTTCGGTGGTTTTATTGTAACAGCTTGAACTGGTTGGTTTGGGTTTATTGCTTCTTCAGCGTCCGTTGCCATGTTGAGTTTGTATTGCAGAAAAATATTCAAATTTCGCTGAAAGTCCAAATTCTTTGTGTGTGTGTGTGTGTGTGTGTGTGTGTGTGTGTGTGTGTGTGTGTGTGTGTGTGGGAAATCCACGTGTTCATCACCAGTTTATCTGGGAACGTCAGGTTCGCCATTTTAACTGGTGTAACGTCGAGGTATACCACTTTATCTGGTGGAAATGTCTTTGTGCGTGTTCACATCACGTCGGGGTCACCAGTTTATAGTGGGTTGTTTTATCTATTCCTTTTCTAGTTGTACTGGGTGTTCATTCAAGATAAGGGTAATTGTATATTGTTGCAGATTAACGAAATTTAGCCTTGTGTTCAAAACCCATTATAAGTTATAAAATGATTATAAAATCAAGAAAAGCAAATTGAGTTGAATATAACATTTATATCTACACATATCAATTAATGTTTTACAATTAAAGCAATCCTTGAATATAGGTCCAACGGAGGTTAAACGTTCATGGCAAATAATAAGGTGAAAGAGATTTAAGGCTTAGGAATGTTGTTCAGTTTGGTAATAGAAGGCTGACAAGGGAAATTAGATACTTAGAGTAGTGTGGAGGCGTCTTGTATGTAAGGAAAGTTTTTGATGTATTCGCTCCTTAGGTCAGTAAGTTTTGTAGCAGGGAAGAAAGTAAGGAGAGGTGAAGAGAGGCGAACATAGTAGCCACTTGACTTGGTCAAGGGAGGTACTAATCACGCTCGTCTGTCCGTCAGTCTGTCTCCTTCGGTCTGTCTGCTGGGTGCTTTCTGTCTCGGCTTTTATATCTGCGTTTTGGATCGAAAGCAACTCGTTACGTATTTCACACTTGAATTTGATTCTGGGCTTCCCATTGGCTGATAAATAAAATCCGCGTAGGCTCGAGAAATGGAAATTTGATATTTGATTAATTTTTATTTTTCAACCAGAACATCTGCGCGAACTCGGATGCGCAACGACGGCTTTTGTTCATTTTCCTTTTTGTCGTGAGAGAGCAAACATCCAGTCCCTCGCTTTTGCTCGTTATCACCACAGTATAACTGGACAATTGTTTGACCTTATCCAGTCATTCCTTTAAAATCGCACAATGGCGATAGTATTGAATGGATATGCCTCCCAATACTATCATACGAACGCGATTAACGAACTCCCAGTTATAATAAGATCCCAAGTAGGCATATACGCTGACAACACTACGGTTTACTCTCGTCTCGATCAAAAATCCGCCGAGGCTTATAAAGCAAACCCCGCAGCAAAGCTTGAAATGGACCTCTAATCCGTGACAGACTGGGATAAAAAATGGCTCGTGAATTTTAATGCTTCCAAAACGAAGCTGCTATCTATTAACCATCACAGACAATCGCTCCTACCCCCTATTAGAATGGATCAGGCTAGTCTCCCTGAAAGCAAAACACTGCGCCTCCTCGGTTTAACTCTCACAACAGACCTCAAGTGGAATGACGATATAGAATCCATAGCTAAATCTGCTGCTAAGAAAGTCGGTTCTCTGTGTAAGGCAAGAAAGCTTTTCCTGTCTGAAACAATCCTGCACATATATAAATCTACCAGCCATCCGTGCATTGAATATTGCCGACATATCTGGTCGGGTGCTCCTGCTATCCACCTAAGGGTCCTTGACAAAATCTACCGGAGAATCTGTAATGTGATCTATCCCGACTTGGCAACTTAGATACAGTCACTTTCTCACCGGTGCAATGTGACTTCCTTGTGTCTCTTCTACAAATACTTTCACGGCTTCTTTCCGATGAATTTAGCTCACTGGTGCCCTCTATATATGAATATACTCGAACCACAAGACTAGAAACTAGGTCCCACCCTTTTACTGTGAGACCAATAAATTGTAATCGCAAATTATACTCCAACAGTTTCTTTTCTCGCACTTCCCGCCTGTGGAATTCCCTTCCGTTTACTTGCTTCCCTGACAGCTACAATCTCCAAGAATTCAAATGTAATGTTAATAGTCATCTCCTGTCTCACTGACTTGCATCCTCTCTCTCATGCTCCTTTCTCCATTCACTCCACTCGCATCAGTATTCTCATTCTTCTCTTACCCACTTCTGACACTCCCTATAACATGTCTCTCTTTCTCATAACTTTCCTCCTATGTAACCCCCTGCAAAATAGTGACAGTAAAATGCCTTGCTGGGGACGATATGATTATTAAAAAAAAATCATCTCCTATCTCACTAAACTGCATCGTCTCTCTCTCTCTCTCTCTCTCTCTCTCTCTCTCATGCTCCTTTCTCCATTCACTCCACTCTCATCAGTATTCTCATTCTTCTTACCCACTTCCTGACACCCGCTATAACCTGTCACTATTTCTCATAATTTTCCTCCTATGTAAACCCCTGCAATACAGTGGCAGTAAAATGCCTTGCTTGGGGCGATATGATTATAAAAAATAAAAGTCATCTCCTATCTCACTAACCTGCATCGTCTCTCTCTCTCTCTCATGCCTCTTTCTCCGTCCACTCCACTCTCATCAGTATTCTCATTCTTCTTACCCACTTCCTGACACCCATATAATCTGCCACCCTTTCTCATAACTTTCCTCCTATGTAACCCTCCGCAAAAGAGTGGCAGTAAAATGCCTTGCTTGGGACGATATGATTATTAAAAAAAAGTCATCTCCTCTCTCACTAAACTGCATCCTGTCTCCCTCATGCTCTTTTCTCAGTCCACTCTATTTTCATCAGTTTCTCATCTTTCTGTTACCCACCTCCTGATACCCCCTGTAACCTGTCACTCTTTCTCATAACTTTCCTCCCATGTAACCCCCTGTAACACAGTGGAAGTAAAATGCCTTGCTTGGGACGATATGGTTTTAAAAAAAGTAACTGAAGGAAAAAGAAAATAACAAGCTATGCATCACCGTGAAATCCGGTATTAATTATAAAAATAATAATTGTTAATTAATTATAATTTGTATCCTAACTAATTTTAATGAACTAGATCGTCCCCCGCGTTTCAACGTTTAAACGTTTACTAAGAGACAGAAAATATCTACAATGTGTATTAACTCAGTTTCTATCTGATTCGGAAAACCTAGTTGTGATCAGTTGTTCAGGTTAAATAAAAGATTTAGTAAGGAATGCCCTGGAGTTTACCTATATTCATATACACTGAGGAAGGCTGGACTGCATAACGGCCGAAACGTTCTAATAGAAACAACAAAATGAGGACAATAGTCGACGATAGATAAAGAAAAACTGGGTCTGAAAGGGACTTATCAACAAATGCTATTACGTATAGATAAAAAAATCACTCCCCACTTTATATTAACATATTAATTTTTATTTGTTTATCAAAGAATGATTGGGTATGGATCCGCCTCTTCTCAACACTTATTTATAACTCTTCTTCAATTGCTTTGTTCTTTCAAGACGTAGGTGATCATGGCTCTCCACATCTCCCTATCCCTAGTGACTCCTAGCACGCTTTTTCTTGTTACCCCTCCTAAATGCTGCTCTGCCATCCATTTTCTCAAGCCCATCAATCTAGAACATAAATCTATAGAATCTAACATAGCAACAAAAGTGAGGGATTAAGTTATATATTGATTGTAATACAGAACTCATCCCCCACTTTATATCCACATTATAATTTCTTATTTGTTTATCAAATTATGATTAGGTGTAAATCCACCTCTTCGCAATACTGATTTACTTCTATGTGCCCTGTCCTTTCAGGATGTAGGTGACCATGTCTCTAGTGTCTTTTAGCACGCTTTATCGTGTTACCCCATGAAAACCACGATCCGCCATCCAATTGCTCAAGCCCGTCAAGCATGTTTCCCGTTGCTTTCCAAAGTCTCTCTTTTCCTCTATCTGACCTGTGCGTATCAGATTCTCCGAGCCATTTCTCCTCATTATCTGTCCCAGGAAATTTAGCTGTTTTTTTTCTGTTACTTATTAGTTTCTTTTTCGTTATCATTCACTCCAAAACCTCATTATTGCTCACGTGCTCGGTCCATGATATCCGCAGCATCCTTTTGTAGAACCACATTTCGGATGCTTCAAGTCTGTTCTTCATCTTTGATGAGATTATCCAGCATTCACTGCTATATTGAAGAACAGACATCGCATAGCGATTCAGTATTCTCTTCTTTGTTACTAGCGAAATTTTACTGTATCTTAATAGTCTACTTAGCTTCTAGAATAAATCCTTGGCCATGTAAATTCGCTTTCGGATCTCAGTGTCGCACTTTCCGTTTTGTTAAAACACTTTCCAGGTATTTAATTTACTGTACCTGCTCGATTTTGTTGTTGGCCTTTTGCACTCCTTTTTATACTGATGACTTGCCAGGATTCGTCATTGGTGGCCAGAGTCTCAACAATATCCAATACGCGGATGACACAATGCTGATAGCAGACACGGAAAGAAAAATTCCTGACCTTCAACAGAAAATGAAAAGAAAGGGCTGAGCATAAACCTCAAGGAAACTGAATATATGGTCATCAGCAAAAAGAGATGATCAGTATGCCAGCCTCAAGTCGGAGTAAAAAAATTCAAATACCTGGGAAGTGTTTTGAAAGAGGATGACTCGGAGAACCAAAGACACATTAGCATGGCCAAAGAAGCATCTCAGAAGCTAAGCAGAGTATTGAAAGACAGGAAAATCTCATTAGAAACAACAAAAAAAGAGTGCTGGATTGTTATGTGATATATGTCCTTCTGTATGGAAGTGAATGCTGGACGATCTCATCAAAGATGAAGGAGAGGCTTGAGGTAGCAGAAATGTGGTTTTACAGAAGGATGCTGAGGATACCATGGACAGAGCATGTGTGCAACGATGTGGTGTTGGAAAGGATGCAAGCGAGAAGAAAACTGATAATAAATCTCAGGAAGAGACAAATGAGGTTCATTGGACACGTAATGAGGAAGGAAGGCCTGGAGAACAAGATACTCACAGGTTGGATAAAAAGGAAGAAGAGGCAGAGGAAAGCAGCGAGAGACGTACTTGTTAGGTCTGAACAAATGGTTGATGGAACGGGGCTTGGAAAAGATACCAAGAGAAAAATTTTTGATAGCGACAAGAGACAGAGCCAAGTGGAAATGCATGATCGCCTACGTCTTGAAGGGACACGGATGTGAAGGAGATTCATTGGGTTTTATTGTCCTTTATTTGCTGTCTTTTCTTTCCGCTTTTATCAGCTATCTTCTGTAGAAGGCCATGTAGTTCTTTCGGTGTCTGCTATCAACACTGTATCATCTGCGTATCTTATATTGTTTCTGATTGTGGTCGCCGATGAAGAATCCTGGCATTACTTCTAAGGATCTCAGAATAGTCTCTCTGTAGAAGTTGAATAGATCCGCTGAAAATGCAGGATTATTTTGCGATAATTTGTCTGTTGGATTTCATCTGGCACAAGACCACTTCCAAAAGGGACTTTCTACCCGAATCCTTACAATCAATCATTATTTTTATAAGCATTGAAAATCACGATTAAACAAGTAACGAGAAATGAAGTTAACAAAACATTAATTCGCAACGATACAGTGTATTAACAAATATTTCACAAGAATACATAAATATACATAGGTATTGAATACTGTGTGAAATTGGTTGTTTGAAATTGTCTACCATTGTCTGTGCAAAGATTATTGTTACGGAATTTAGCCTGAGTTGAATGTTCATTATTCTTGAAAGAATTCACACAGGGTTAAGAAAATTATGCATGAAAATGTTGCTGAGAAGAATTGTTCAGATATGAGAGTTCATGAATAATGTTCATGGTGTTAGTTGTGAAAAGATAGAATTTGAATATCAGATGGGTTGGGCTTTTAATCTTGTAGAGTTTTGATATAGTGTATACCTAAGGAATGTCAGCGCCAACTGTAATATTTTGTGCACATGTGAGTTAAAGAAATAAAAGGCATCTAATTGCGTACAGGAATGAGTGCGTCTGTATGGGAGAATGAGATGAAATTGAAGAACGCGACCCCGCGATAGCATGGCGCTATCGCGGGCAGCTGAAATTGCCAACTGCCTTGCTTGGTATTCGAACTGGAACTAATGCTGTGTAGTACGTGTGTCTCTGCTATTTATACATCCCGGGAAAACGTGGGAAAGCATAAGGACATCACGTGATGATCGCGTGTGTGTATGTACAATGAGTGAGTGCAGCTGTGGATGAACTGTATGGAAACACACGTGATTCCACAAAAGACACATCCTTGTTTTACACCCCTTTCTGTTTTTGTGCATCTGCTGAACTCGTTTTCTGTCCGTATGCAAAAGCAAACCGTTTACTGCCAGGAGACATTCTTGATTACTCTAATGTCTTTTACAAATATGTCTAGGTTGCTGAGCATTTCTATCAAGTCTTTGTGGCGTACTAGTCGAATGTTTTCGTAAACATGAAAATGACGGACCATTTAAATTCACTTCACAGAGGGTAGAATTACGGGGAAAAAATAAGTAAGAAAGAAATTAACTCATGATTAATAAAAAAATGTCTGTTTCTAACATTATTTGAAATAATTAACGCATCTTACGAATTAAATGTTATCAATAGCACCTGTGGTCGAACCGACGATAAAAGAGAAATTGGATACAGTTTGAAATATTAAAAAAAAAAGCCAAAATGAAATTATATTTTTGATCTGATGTCCAATTCAATTGGATAATTTTTTTTTAATTATTAATGTCTCTGTGGCTAATCAAACTTTATTATACACCAAGATAACTTTTTAATTTTTTTTTTCTTTTTTATTCATTTCACCCCAAGCAAGACAGTTTGACTGCCACTGGTGCGCAGTGGGTTACAAGGGGGGAAAGTGATGAGAAAGAGGGGCAGTTTATAGGGGGTGTAAAGAAGAGGGTAATAGAAGGATCTGAATACTAGTGAGATGGGGGTGGAGTGGATGGAGAAAGTGTTTCATCATATAATAATTCTGCTTGCTCTTTACTTAGTTACTTAGTTCGTCCGTCCGTTACGCCACTTACTCTCTATACGAGCCTTTCCTTGCCCTCTATATATCTAAATTCTACTCTCCTCAGCCTTTCTCTCACCGTTACCAAACGGATGGTGAGAGTGAGAGATTAGGAGAGAGCCTATAGCTTTACCGTATCTGAAATGGTGCGAGTCAGTGAGGTAAGAGATGACTATTGACCTTACATTTAAATTCTTCGAAACTGTAGCTGTCGGGAGAGCAAGTATACTGAAGGGAATTCTACAGGCGAGAAGTGCGAGAAAAGAAGCTGTTAGAGTAGAATTTGCGTTTACAATTTATTGGTTTCAGAGTAAAAGCGTGGAACCTAATTGCTAGTCTAATAGCTCGAGTAGATTCATACTTAGGGGTCACTAGTGAGCTAAGTCCTTTTGAGCAGAATGAAGGCCAAAATACAAAGTGTCTTCCTTTTAAATATCCTAGTGGTTCTGGTAATAAGCTAACCCGTTTTTCAATTTTACTTTTGAAAAACTCATGAGTGGTAATACAAATATATTTCTCTATATTTAGCGGTAATTAATTATTGTACCACCGATAATTGATCATATTTTCAAATATATATATATATATATTATAAGCGTTTCACTCCGAGTAAGGCATGTCACTGCCACTACTGCGCAGGGGGCTAAATAGAGTGGAGAAAGGATGATTAAATATAGGAAATGTCAGAGGGTGGGTGATAGGCGGGTAAGGATACCGAGAATGAGGGTTGGGTAGATGATAGTGTTCTGATAATAATTGGGAGTTAGGGTGATAGGAGGTGTCTATTGACCCTACATTTAAACACCTGAAGATTGTAGCTGTCGGGAAAGCAGACTTGTGGAAGGGAGTTCCACAGTCGGGAAGCGCGAGAAAAGAAGCTGTTGGAGTAGAATTTACGGTTACATCTTATTTGTTTAACTGTAAAAGGGTGGGACCTAGTTGCTAATCTAGTATCTCGTGTAAATTCGTGCTTAGGCGGCACCAGTGATCTAAGCTCATCGGATCAGTAGCCATGAAAGTACTTGTAGAAGAGGCACAGGGAAGCCACATCACGCCGGTGAGAGAGTGGTTGCAGCCGGTCTGCCAAGTCAGCATCAACCACGTTACAGATCCTCCTTTGTATTTTGTCAAGAAGCCCAATATTTTAATCATTTCACCCCAAGCAAGGCATTCCATTGCCACTACTGCGCATGGGGAAGGTAAAGAGGAGGAGTGGTTAGGTGTAGGAAATATTAGAAGGAAGGTGATAGATGGCTAAGGATACCGAGGATGAGGGTTGGGTAGATGGGAAGAGTGTTTGAAAGAATGGGAGAGAGTTAATGTGTTAGGAGGTGTCTATTGACCTTACATTGAAACTCCTGGAGATTGTAGCCGTCGGGGAAGCAATCACGTGGAAGGAAATTCCACAGTCGGGAAGTGCGAGAAAAGAAACTGTTGGAGTAGAAGTTGCGGTTGCATTTTATCGGTTTCACTGTAAAAGGGTGGGATCTAGTTTCCCGTGCAAATTCGTATCTAGGGGGCAGCAAGTTCATTGGAGCAGAAGTCGTGAAAGTATTTATAAAAGAGACACAGGGAAGCCACGTCGCGCCGGTGAGAGAGTGACTGCAGCCGGCCTGCCAAGTTAGAATACATAATGAAAATATAGTCTTAAACTATTATATATCTATGAGTGAATGTGCTCATTTTTTACTATTTTTACTGATTTTTACTGTTTTTCTTTTGTTGATATCTGTCCTTCTGTATAGAACTGAATGCTGGACGATCTCATCAAGGATGAAGAAGAGGCTTTAGACCGCAGAAATATAGTTTTGCAAAATGATGCTGAGGATACCATGGATTGAGCTCGTGTGCAACGATGAGGTGTTGGCAAGGATGCAAACGAGAAGAAAACTCATGCCAAACATCAGGAAGAGCTTCCTGGAAAACGTTATGAGGACTGAGGGCCTAGAGAACTTAATACTCACAGGTCCGATAAAGGTAAAGAGAGACAGTGGAAACAAGACGTACTTGTTAGGTCTAAGCAAATGGATGGCAGAGCGGGTCTTAGAGATACCAAGAGAAAAATTATTGACGAATAACAGCAACATATATGTATAATTATTTGTCTCCTTATATATCCGCAGAGAGATTTGTTTCTCTGTATCACAGTTCATCAGTACTGCTTAGACTCCGATCGCTTCCTAAGCCAGGATTGAAAGCCGTCCGAATCTTCAATTAGCGATTCTACCCCTAGGCCACTAGCGTCCGGTAGAAGAAGGCAAGCCTCTTAGCGCGTATAAACACGCCCAATAGCTAGATTGCTCTCATTCATTATTGAATGAGTGATGCATATATGCCGGAGTAGCTACTGTTTACAAAGTCTCCCACTCTTCCAGTGTGCTCAATCAGCGTGTGAGAGCGTATATATATATTAATTCAGATACTTTAATCCAAGGGAAAAAAGCAGGAAGGTAAATTCCAAAAACTCGATCCTAATTAATATTAAAAAATTTTTTTAATATTAAAAAATGATACAGGAAGAGAGCTCCATGTAATAAAATATTACAGAGCAAATATAAATTAAAAAAGGAGTAATTCACTGATGTTGAATGACCATTTCGATATGAAGATCCCCACTGGGGATAACACATCACCTCAGCAACAGAAAAATACTTTCAGAAACTGGAGAAAAATCAGTCTAATTTTCCTTTTTAAATAGATTGGCAAAGAAATTATAAAGAAAAGAAAAAAGAAAAAGAAAAAAGAAAAAAAGAAAAAAAGAAAAGAAAGGTTATGTGTTATCACCCGTCGGGATCTTCATATCGAAATTGTCATTCAACATCATTGAATTAATCCTTTTTAAATTTATATATATCTATATATATATATATATATATATATATATATATATATATATATTATAACTTATAGTTTAGAACATGTCCTAAATAATAAATATTCATTGCTCTATTTCGTTATTTATTCACTTGGATATAGATATACATGTGTTTGACCAGCCCACCGAAGTTGAGAGCGCAGAATCATGGCGTGAATGTTGTCACACTTGGCACGTTCCAGTACTTCTGAATCTGGAATTTTATGGTGCCATTTGATATTGAGGAGGGCACACGGACACTTCATATGGAAGTGATTCTGTTGTTTTGCATGCCTGTTATAGACTGGCCATGTTTCGCAGGCATAGAGCAGGGATAGAAGGTTCTTATTATCTTGTGTATTCAGACTGCAAATATATATGTATGTGTGTGTGATTAAAACTCCATTTACGGTGTATCTATATGTTAAAAGCTTCAATATTAATGATAGAGAGTATTTAATTTTAAAAGTGGGCATGAGGTCAACCAGCTGCGAGTGTCTATCTCACAATATTTATCTTTAACCTATAGAAGTAATAGATTTTTATTTTTTAAACCTATATATTTTTATCACTTTACACGTTATTGTTAGTGGATTTCCATGCATGAGTAGACGTTACGTTTATTATTTTAACATACCTGTCTACCTGTCTGAATATTCTATCAATCTTTTTTTTAATAAACATATAAAATAAAAAATTTAAAAAAGATACCCTTCGACAGGATTTGAAACTGGTTCCTCTTTTACAGGGAACATTGTCCGATATGTTTTTTTCTTGTGTTTAGTTTAAATTATCGATAGTCCTTTCTTCTTGTTTTTCTTTACAAGCTTTTATAATTATTCTTTCAATTTTTATTCTACGTCTATCATCAACAGAAGGTCATTAAGCTATATTATTTTCTTCGGTTAAGGTCTGAAGGCTATAAAACCCGATAGGATACATAGTTCTTTTAGGATCATTGCATAGTTTTAAAACATACGGTTTGTAAAAATAGCCTTCTCATATACTATTTCTAATTTTATGTTTTCATATTCTATCAATCATTTTTTTTTAATAAACATATAAAATAAAATATTTTTAAAAAGCTGCCCTTCGACAGGATTTGAAACTGGTTCCTCTTTTACAGGGAACATCGTCCGATATGTCTTTTTTTCTTCTGTTAGGTTTGAATTATCAATAGTCCTTTCTTCCAGTTTTACTTAACAAGCTTTTATAATTATTCTTTCAATTTCTGTTCTACGTCTGTCATCAACAGAAGGTCATTCAAATATATTCTCAGATCAAGGATTTAAAGAACTTAGGCTTGGCGATATTTATTGTGGATTGTCGGCACAGAGTTACAAAGATCTGTACCAAATAATAGAAACCACATCACTTGAAGACTACCAGCAGCAGCAACAACTAAAATGGATAGTACGTGCATCTCCAGGACGAAATAATGATATAAAATAAAAAATATTAAAATAAGAAAACCGTAAAATTTTTACAGGTTAAAGGTAGTATTCATTAATGTGCAAATATCTATGAAAAAGGTATGACTCACCATTTTTTAATTTTTTTCTGCCCACCACGTAGGAGGTCATAAGTAGATTTTTCAGCAAATTATTATCTTCAAAGAATTCTTACAGTCTACAAAATAGTTTGATAAAACACAGATCGATTAACCAATAATTTCCTGTCCTAACGTTGCGTCTTAGTGGTTTTATCTCCTTGCGTGGATTCAAGTGATAAATAGTTGAGGATCTATGTGTGGTTATTGATTGGGACTGGTCGTCAAAAGCAGATATTAATCTGAACAGTTAAAACAAGGATATAAAACAAGGGGGCAATAATTTTGTGAATATACATGTTTGTGTGGACATAATTACTAGATGTGTGTTTTAAGATGTGTGCTTTATATTGTAGTATTGTTGATGTTATATTTTGAACAGTTTGGTTTCTAAGAAAATATAGTGTATCATATGGATTAATGTCATCAGTGCTAATACATGTTGGTTATCTTATTTTGTTAGTCACACACAACAAATCTATGTGGTTTATTTAATGCAATATTACAAATATTTTTATGAACGTATTAAGGCTTCAACTAAGTATATTAGCTTTGTTAGTGACACATATGTATGTGGTTTATTTAATGCGATATTAAAAATATTTTTATGAAAGTATTAAGGCTTCAACTAAGTATATTAGCTTTGTTAGTGATACACATATCTATGTGGTTTATTTAATGCAATATTACAAATATTTTTATGAACGTATTAAGGCTTCAACTAAGTATATTAGCTTTGTTAGTGACACACATATGTATGTGGTTTATGTAATGCAATATTACAAATATTTTTATGAACGTATTAAGGCTTCAACTAAGTATATTAGCTTTGTTAGTGACACACATATCTATGTGGTTTATTTAATGCAATATTACAAATATTTTTATGAACGTATTAAGGCTTCAACTAAGTATATTAGCTTTGTTAGTGACACACATATGTATGTGGTTTATTTAATGCAATATTACAAATATTTTTATGAACGTATTAAGGCTTCAACTAAGTATATTAGCTTTGTTAGTGACACACATATGTATGTGGTTTATTTAATGCAATATTACAAATATTTTTATGAACGTATTAAGGCTTCAACTAAGTATATTAGCTTTGTTAGTGACACACATATGTATGTGGTTTATTTAATGCAATATTACAAATATTTTTATGAAAGTATTAAGGCTTCAACTAAGTATATTAGCTTTGTTAGTGACACACATATGTATGTGGTTTATTTAATGCAATATTACAAATATTTTATGAACGTATTAAGGCTTCAACTAAGTATATTAGCTTTGTTAGTGACACACATATGTATGTGGTTTATTTAATGCAATATTACAAATATTTTTATGAACGTATTAAGGCTTCAACTAAGTATATTAGCTTTGTTAGTGACACACATATCTATGTGGTTTATTTAATGCAATATTACAAATATTTTTATGAACGTATTAAGGCTTCAACTAAGTATATTAGCTTTGTTAGTGATACACATATCTATGTGGTTTATTTAATGCAATATTACAAATATTTTTATGAACGTATTAAGGCTTCAACTAAGTATATTAGCTTTGTTAGTGACACACACATGTATGTGGTTTATTTAATGCAATATTACAAATATTTTTATGAAAGTATTAAGGCTTCAACTAAGTATATTAGCTTTGTTAGTGACACACATATGTATGTGGTTTATTTAATACAACATTACAAATATTTTTATGAAAGTATTAAGGCTTCAACTAAGTATATTAGCTTTGTTAGTGATACACATATGTATGTGGTTTATTTAATGCAATATTACAAATATTTTTATGAACGTATTAAGGCTTCAACTAAGTATATTAGCTTTGTTAGTGACACACATATCTATGTGGTTTATTTAATGCAATATTACAAATATTTTTATGAAAGTATTAAGGCTTCAACTAAGTATATTAGCTTTGTTAGTGACACACATATGTATGTGGTTTATTTAATACAACATTACAAATATTTTTATGAAAGTATTAAGGCTTCAACTAAGTATATTAGCTTTGTTAGTGACACACATATGTATGTGGTTTATTTAATGCAATATTACAAATATTTTTATGAAAGTATTAAGGCTTCAACTAAGTATATTAGCTTTGTTAGTGACACACATATCTATGTGGTTTATTTAATGCGATATTAAAAATATTTTTATGAAAGTATTAAGGCTTCAACTAAGTATATTAGCTTTGTTAGTGACACACATATCTATGTGGTTTATTTAATGCGATATTAAAAATATTTTTATGAAAGTATTAAGGCTTCAACTAAGTATATTAGTTTTGTTAGTCACACACATATGTATGTGGTTTATTTAATGCAATATTACAAATATTTTTATGAAAGTATTAAGGCTTCAACTAAGTATATTAGCTTTGTTAGTGACACACATATGTATGTGGTTTATTTAATGCAATATTACAAATATTTTTATGAAAGTATTAAGGCTTCAACTAAGTATATTAGCTTTGTTAGTGACACACATATGTATGTGGTTTATTTAATGCAATATTACAAATATTTTTATGAAAGTTTTAAGACTTCAACTAAGTATATTTTGAAGCCTTCAGCTACAGATAAAATATATTATTAGTCATTACGATATAAATTATATTCTTGATCATTTTTACGATGAATAAGTATTATTGGTAATTATTTAAATATGCATTACTGATACTTTTACTTTAAGAATGTATTTTTAAACTTTCATCGTGTTTTGCTTTTCCTTGGGGGTTTCACTATTAGCGAATGACCGGTGCTACATACTAGGGACAGGTTAGATTTAGGATCAACGGAAATTAAGAAGAAGTTCCAGGATCTTCAAATCCTCTAATCTCTGAATCAGAGGCCTTGCTCTCGGATAAAGTTGATCGTCATACTCAGGACTGGTGACGAGCAGGGCCATCTTCTGATGACATAGGTATACATGGTTTGGATAAAAAGGAACACGAAAAATATTCTTTTATTAATTGCTCCAAGAAATTGAACACGAGAAAAATAAAATCTATTATATATTGTTTTAATTAGCGATCACCTAATGCATAGCAATAAACCCAAAGGACAAAAGAAACATCTGAAGGCAATAAAACCTGATATGATACATAGTTCCTTTAGGGTCGCCCATAAGCTGCATAGTTTTAAAAAATACGGTTTGTAAAAATAGCCTTCTCATATACTATTTCTAATTTTATGTTTTCACTGAACTCATTCCCTGTCTCCATGAAGGCTGTTCACTTTAGTAGATACCAAATATTAAGAATAATTATCTGTGAGTAATAACGTGAGACAACAGTACATATTTTTCGTGATGTAAATAATATATTAATACCTACGGAAAACGATATTCTAATGGAAAATATTTGTTAAATGACTGCAGAGGAGAGAAAATATAGCTAGCATTATACGTCAGAAATTTCAGTTAACAGACGCGCCCATTGTCTCAAATTGAAAGATATTGCAGTCTGCTTTGGAGACGCGATACAATGTGCGCAGTCGATCGACAGAATGACCAGACAATGCGACTTTTCTGTTTTTCGTTTATTTGTACAAATATTCTTTTCATTTCTTTCCTTTTTTATTTTCTTTTTAATTTTTCTGGTCAGAGCTTAAAAAAAATGAGGCTGGCATTAAAAGAGCTAAATAAATTGCAAGTGACAACAATGGCCACCAGTGGCGATAATAAACTGCGATTGACGACATTGGTGACCAGTGAGGATAATAGGTTGTGAGTAATAACACTAACCATCAATGGCGCCATTAAAATGACAGTGACGACAATGACCATCAGTAACACTAATAAATTGCCGATAACGACAGTGACCACCAACGACGCTAATAAACTGCGAGTGGCGACATTGGCCACCAGTTATGCTAATATATTGCGGGTAACAACAGTGACCAGGAATAACGCCCATAAACTACGAGTAAAGATAACGGTCACCAGTTACGCCAATATATTTCATGTAACGACAGTGACCACAAATGGCACAAATAAACTGCAAATGACGACAATGACAACCAGTGACACCATTAAATTAAATGACACTGACCATCAATGACTCCAATAAACTACAAGTGAAGGCAATGACCACTAAATACACCAATAAATTGCGGGTAACGACAGTGACCACCAATGGTGCCTATAAACTGCGAGTGACGACAATGACCACTAAATACACCAATAAATTGCGGGTAACGACAGTGACCACCAATGGTGCCCATAAATTGCGAGTGGCGACAATGACCACTAAATACACCAATAAATTGCGGGTAACGACAGTGACCACCAATAGTGCCTATAAACTGCGAGTGACGACAATGACCACTAAATACACCAATAAATTGCGGGTAACGACAGTGACCACCAATGGTGCCCATAAATTGCGAGTGGCGACAATGACCACTAAATACACCAATAAATTGCGGGTAACGACAGTGACCACCAATGGTGCCCATAAATTGCGAGTGGCGACAATGACCACTAAATACACCAATAAATTGCGGGTAACGACAGTGACCACCAATGGTGCCCATAAACTGCGAGTGACGACAATGACCACTAAATACACCAATAAATTGCGGGTAGCGACAGTGACCACCAATGGTGCCCATAAACTGCGAGTGGCGACAATGACCACTAAATACACCAATAAATTGCGGGTAACGACAGTAACTACCAATAGTGCCCATAAACTGCGAGTGACGACAATGACCACTAAATACACCAATAAATTGCGGGTAACGACAGTGACCACCAATGGTGCCCATAAACTGCGAGTGCCGACAATGACCACTAAATACACCAATAAATTGCGGGTAACGACAGTGACCACCACTGGTGCCCATAAACTGCGAGTGACGACAATGACCACTAAATACACCAATAAATTGCGGGTAGCGACAGTGACCACCAATGGTGCCCATAAACTGCGAGTGACGACAATGACCACTAAATACACCAATAAATTGCGGGTAGCGACAGTGACCACTAAATACACCAATAAATTGCGGGTAGCGACAGTGACCACCAATGGTGCCCATAAACTGCGAGTGACGACAATGACCACTAAATACACCAATAAATTGCGGGTAGCGACAGTGACCACCAATGGTGCCCATAAACTGCGAGTGACGACAATGACCACTAAATACACCAATAAATTGCGGGTAGCGACAGTGACCACCAATGGTGCCCATAAACTGCGAGTGGCGACAATGACCACTAAATACACCAATAAATTGCGGATAACGACAGTAACCACCAATAGTGCCTATAAACTGCGAGTGACGACAGTGACCACTAAATACACCAATAAATTGCGGGTAACGACAGTGACCACCAATGGTGCCCATAAACTGCGAGTGCCGACAATGACCACTAAATACACCAATAAATTGCGGGTAACGACAGTGACCAACAATGGTGTCCACAAACTGCGACTGACAACAATGTTCAATAGTGACACCGGTAGGAGAGACATGGCTTGAATCGCAGAGAATAAAAAATTTTCCTCGAAGATCTCAAACATGCTGAGTTTCATCGGACGCCCTAAAAATGAAAGGGCTATGAGTATGTGTATCTACCTGTTAAAACCTACTAATCTGAACTCATTTATAAATGGAACTGTCTCTCTGTGTGTGTATGTGTATGTGTGTGTATCTGTGTGTGTGTGTGTGTACGTTAACTATAGAATCCGAAACGGCTGAACCGATTTTCTTGAAAATTTACACAGTTGTACGATAAGTGCCTATGAGTGTTCTTAGCTAGCTCTTGTGTCAAGGTAACTCCGATAAATAGCGAAAGTCGATAATCGAAAAAATCGGGTTATAGAAGTAATGGTCTGATTTTAATCAAATTTGGTACACTCATAGACAAAGACATAAGAAGCGATATTCAGAAGTTTTAAGGTTGCCGTTTTTACAATAGTGCAGAAAATCGATAATATATATATATATAAAAGGCAAAATGTTTTTGTGTGTGTCTGTTTATCTGCCTGTATGTCTGTATTTTTCCAGCCCTTTTATTTTAAGTTTTGCTTCGGGTTTGGCTCTAAGTAGGTATAATTGGAGTTCACAGTCTCAGCCATGATACCATTTACTCAGAGGACTTATTTAGCTTTCAAAATTCGGTTTATGACGAAAAAAAACTTATTTGATATCGATTCCAGGAAATAAAAATTTGACTTACATCCATTCATTTCTATTTCAGTCTATGGTTGCGCTTTAAATGGAAATAACTATTGCTTTTTAGTCTTTTGTGCCAACGTCCAATGTATCTGAGCTCCAGAACCATGGATTAGTTTTAAAGCTTTCATTACACCCGAGCAACCTCGGGCGATACTGCTAGTGATACTTAATTGTAAGACTGGAAACGCAAATAATGAACAGACAAAAAACAGATTTGATAAGGAAAAGTGAAATGAGTAAATCCAAAGAGTTAAAATACATGCATCCGTTCTAACGCATTTAGAGTAATAAATACTGTAACTGAATATGGAATAAGTTGCACTAAACTCGTTTAGAAATATCTAAATTGCAAGCGGTAGACAGTCGTTTTTTTCAGATGCCCAGTTACAATTTCTTCCGGCGAGTAAGGCATCTAGTTCTTAAGGAGAATACTACTTATTCCGGCATTAGCGCTACAAAATAACAATATATATATATATATATATATATATATATATATATATATATATCACTCCTGTCAAACTCACGGAGGGAGAGACAATAGAAGAGCAGCGTCGGCTCAGTTTTAACAGGCATCAGATTTTGCTGAGTGCTTGCTGTAGCAGTATCTTATTCTTTTAATTTTTGCAAAGAGTCGAGCAGTGAAGATTATATATATATATATATATATATATATATATATATATATATATATATATACAGGTGTTTACCCGTGCAACAAGACTGGCAACTGGGTCCCACCCATTCACAGTCAGGTTAGCCAAATGCAGACGACAATTCTACTCCTGCAGCTTCCTCTCTCGCACTTCCCGCCTGTGGAACTCACTCCCGTATTCTTGCTTTCCTGACGGCTACAACCTCCAGAAATTTAAATGCAAAGTTAATACTCACCTACTAACCACTGGACTCTAGCTCTCTACCCTCCCCTGTATAACCTTCCCTTTCTCTCCTCCTATGTAAATCATCGCACCTTCTTTCTCAGCTTTCTATTGTTCCTTTCTAACTAGCTTGTACTCCTCACTCTTTTCTAATTAATCTTTTTACATTTATGTAACCCCCTGCACATCAGTGGCGTTTCCGCCTTGCTCGGGGTGAAATGATTAAAAAAACCCAAAAAAAACAGATATATATATATATATATATACACACACACAAACACACATATATATGTGTGTGTGTGTGTGTGTGCGTGCGTGTGTGTGTATTTATTCCGTTTAATTCTATCGTTTCTATCGCTTAGTTCTATCAGTTATGTTTAACCAGTTTGTTTTGGTATTAATACCGTCTTACATTTAAAAATTTCACGGTTTTCTTATTCTTAATATTCTTTATTTTATATCATTATTTAATCCTCGAGATGCACGTTCTATCCATTTTAGTTGTTGCTGCTGCTGGTAGTCTTCAAGTGATGTGGTTTCTATTATTTGGTACAGATCTTTGTAATTCTATACCGACAATCCACAATAAATATCGCCAAGCCTAAGTTCTTTGAATCCTTGATCTGAGAAAGCTTTTGAAAGCTTGCAATTCAGATATTTCTGAACGAGTTTGCTATCATGGATGTCTCTTATAAGCATGCATTGCTCTGACGAGGATTATTAGGAACATGAAAAAGAGGTTTCCGATTAACTAATTTTAACCTGTGAAAATTTCACGGTTTTTTAATTTTAATATTCTGATGAATTTCAGTTCTTCCGTTAATGATTAAATAATTGCATGGCAAATTCTATGACAATAAAATATCCGTAGAAATTCCCCTATTGCTTCATTAATTATTTAAACTTGGCAATTTTAACAAAATATTGCAATAACAATCATAAATAGAATGTCATCTCTTTTCGTCGTTCATATCATTCCTCCTTGTTTGCATTCGTTCTTTATAATGGCTACGGATTGATTGTTTTCTCTTCTGTTCGTAATCGATCTCGTCTTCTTCTCTTCTGTTCTCTTGCTGTCTCCCTTTGTTGTCTTATTCTTTCTTCCATTACAATGAATTTCTCATTATAAAGCATTTACACATTTAATTTCATTCATTGCAGCAAAAGCGTGACACATGTAGGCACCTAGATAGGTGTTACTGTATTATAATATAAAGACGACGACTTGGTATGTTTTTCACGGCAGGAATTGACGGACCGATTGGAAAAAATAAATAAAAATAAATGGATGAAATGTAATTTTCTTAGTTGAAGGACAATCAAGATGAAGACAGCATATAAAGACTTGAAATTATTATTGAAAGCACAAAAAAACCTATAAGTACATTAATATTCCCTCTCCCTCTCTTATTTTTTAATAAAAGATTATATACACTACCGGCCATAATTATTAGGCCACCCCAGTTTTTTTAAAAGAAACGATGCAGTTCATACTATTTTTAGTACTTATTGTCAGGTGGATAATTCTAAATAAAAAATGAATGGTTTCTCTTTTATTTACTGCACAATAATGTGCATCAAATGAACTGTTCTGGTGTCCAGTTTTTGTGATCTCTTCCCTTTGGTAGTCTCTTCTTATTGGCTGGCGAAATCAAAGGCTTCCTGGCTGCCTTGTAAATTTTTACAAAGTAATAATAACAAAAGAACCATTTTATTTCCACTTGGCAATAAATACTAAAAAGAGTATGAAATACATTTCTTTTAAAAAACTGGGGTGGCCTAATAATTATAGCCTGTAGTGTATATTTTATTACAGTAAAAGCGTAACACACGTAGGTACCTAGTTAGGTGTTACTGTATTATAATATAATGACTACGACTTGATGTTTTGTTCACAGCAAGAATTAAGGGACCGATTGAATAAAATAAATAAAAATAAACGGATGAAAAATAATTTATTTGCTGAAGGAGAGACAAGATGAAGACAGCAAAGATTTGAAATTATTATTAAAAGCACAAATACACCGTAAGTACAATAATGCTCTCTCTATTATTTTTTTATAATAGATTATATATATATTACTGTAATTTTCTTTTTGTTTTATATTTCCTGTTCGACGATATCTTACATTTATTATGCGTGTCTGTGTGTATGTCGTCCGGCGTCCTTATAGTTCTACTGTTTTTCTCAGTGTGTGCGTTCATATCTCTTTCTAGGGCATGACATACGTAGGTATTGCGGTATTAGTATGTAGATAACGAGTTATTTTGAAATGTTATCCATAACACCACCAATAGCAACTTAAACACCTGCTTTTCACAAGCGGTCACTCTTCTAAGAACTACCTCGGCTTGACGTTGCTTTTGTTCGGTGATCTTACGAGAAGGCATTAAAAGACGAAGATTCAAGAAGATGACTGCATTTGAATTCCTGAAGATCATTTTTGAGAGGAAAGCAAGGAGCTAGAATGAAGAATTGCAAAGGAAGAAACCATAAGTATAGAAATTATGCTTACACTTAGGACTTTCAACAGTAAAAACAATGAAAGTGAATGTGCTTAAAATCGTAAAAGTTTAGTTACAAAGAAGAAAAGCGGCCCAGAAGCCTCTCGAGGCAGAGGGGTTCCTTAAGAAATAGTTTATATGATTAGAGAAGATATAATGTTTAGCTTTAATGTTGAATAAGTTAATATTTGAGTGATCAGGGAATATTCTTTTAGGGAGTATGTTCCTTTGGGTGGAACTTCTCCCCGACGGAATATAGAGAAAATTTCGGTAGTTTGCTATAGGGTACGGCGTGTACATGCCGTGAAGGTAAGACCTAACGAAACGAGGAAATATATTGTTCGTCGGAGCACATTCAATGGTAATAGCGATAGAACATTGAAAAGCACTCTTTTGTAGATCATCGTCGCCAATTTTTGGTCGCGAATCTTAACGCAAATCTTCGTCGCCAATTTGTTTTGGAGTTGTTGTGTCGAAACTTCACTGAAAAATTCTCGTGACCGGTTTGTCCGGAAAGTAAAACACATAACACAGAAGGTAGGTTCAAAACATTTTATTAGCATAACAAGAACAATATATACAAAGCAATGTTAGTAATCAGTAACTAAAAATAATTAAGTCCGAACGGTACTTTTACGCTGCATATTGCCTGTCTAGTACCTGACTTTAAGTGCGGACTAGCTCTCGTTAACTGCCGTACATGATTGTCTTTCTAACTACCTTTGGAAGTCACGCAGGTAATTATATATAATATGAGGAAGTGTCCATTCCTCGTAAAAGGGCACCATAACACATACTACAAATCCTACCTGCGCGAGAGTGTTTAAAGGGATAAAATAATTATTATCGAACAAGAGCTCGGAGACGCTTGGGAAATGTATCAAGCACAGTCGCTCTCATTGTCTTACTGTTGAAAACAGAAAATTCTATATTAATGTTTTCTTCGCTCGCACTTCTCGCCTGTGGAACTCCCTTGTGGCTTCTCGCTTTTAATGACCTTTTCGTAAGATCAAACTGGAAAGTGAGAATTGAGCAGCTCCCTTCCAAACATGATAACAGTATTCGATTTGGGGCCTAATCTGGCTCTTATAGATGTAGGATGTAGCGTGAGGGGCCAGCAATGGAGCGGTACAGCGTGTTTATAGAAAATGTGGGAACGCTAACTGTAGAAAAGGTGGTAGAAATGGACATGATGAGGGTAAGGAAAGAAGATGACCCTTAACCTGGAGAGGTCAAAATTGCAAAAGTTTGGACTGATAAATCAACTCCAGGAAACTGATCTGGTAGGTCAATGATTGTATATTTATATATATATATATTTACTTATTTTTATTTCCGCTTCCACACACTGACCTTTTCGAATGCATTCTTTTGTTCCCTCTCTTTTGAATTCTTTTTGTTACTAGTCTGCCTAACAGAAACGTTTTTATTTTGTTGGCGCCAGAGACGATAAACTGCATCGAATATTAAAATTAAGCGGCCGTTACTTGATAATTTGAACCTATTCATTACAGTAGTTCAAAGAATAGGACTTGATTCTATAGTGTTTTTATTTTTCATTGAACAACTTAGTATGAGGTAAATACATTATAAATGTGATAGGATTGTGTGTTGACATTTGTTAAGGTTTTGCTTTTTCCAGGGTTCGGAATGAAAAGTTGAATCAATACTTATAATAAAGGGATAAATGACATCAACCTGATTAATAAAAAATCCTGATCTGATATCAAAGAGAAAACATAAATAAAAAAAGAATATAGATGGCTATTATTATTACGTCATTTTTCGTCATATTTCGATTTCTGCTTTGGTCTCACTACCAACCAAGTCTGCGGGGAGACCTAAGGCAGGTAGTGGCGTGTTGTTATGGCTCCATTTCATGTTTTTCTATCTTCCCTATCATCCCCAGCATTACATAGATAAAGTTTTCCTTAGTGTGTGGGCTGTACTTAATAAGACAATTTTTTGTATATCTCTTAAGCTGGGGTTTCCAGGGATTCTTTCAATGTGTTGTTTTGTTCCATTTTTTATCATTCCAAGTGCACCTACTATCACTGGCACAACTCTTGTTTTCAATTTCCACATTTTTTCTATTTCAATTTCCAGGTCTTTGTATTTATTATTATTATTATTATTATTATTATTATTATTATTATTATTATTATTACTTTACCCATTTATTGACGGGTCATGTAGCCAGTGACCTAAGATAAACAAAGGGTGTGATTTTTTAATTGATTCTACTTTACTAAACGTAATACAGATATTAACAAAAATATTAATTAATTAAATTATTATTAATTAAAAAATGGGCAAAATAATAATAATAATAATAATTATTATTATTATTATTATTATTATTATTTATATTACTTTACCCATTTATTGACGGGTCACGTAGCCAATGACCTAAGATGAACAAAGGGTTGATTTGAGTTCAGCATATACATTTGCACAGAGATAATGCTATTTTGGATAAATTTGAAGGGGAAAAGCGTCGGGACTTACGACGAAAATTTACCGATTAGACATATAGCGTGAATCAGAATGAAAGTCAGGTTTTGATATTGCATGGAATGAATTGAGGAATTCAAAATTATTTCTTCAAAATTATTATAGCTGTTTTATAAGCAGCTGGTAATTTAAAAGTTCGAACGGTGTGCGGATTTTAATATAATTAAATAATAATATCGAAAATGCTTACACGAAAAATCAACAAGAATAAAATAGAGTAAAACTAGGAATAAAATAACAGTGAAGTATTATCATGGTGACAAATGCGGATAATATTATGAACAGTACACCTGGCGAACGTAGAATAATTTCGAAACATCTGAATAATTTCCTTGTAAATAGCGATAGATTACCAAAAGTTTGTGAGGTTGCGAAAGTGAAAAGTAATTGCACATATGAAAATAATTCATCATCCACGAGTCCGCGTCGACGTTCTTTTTAAATATTAAGGCTGAAAAATCTGGTTCAGATGTGGTAGAAAGGTTGTTTTTCTTTTTTTATTTTCTTGTATTTTTTTTGTTTTTTTTTTTGTTTTTTTGATGATGTGGCTCTGGTAAAGGTAGTAGGTGCTATGAGGAATCAGTTAAAATTTTAGCCGGTACAAATGAGTGATAATTTCTACAGCACTCAGTGTCTTGACAGGCACCAAAACAGAATCAGTAGGGTGATATGATGTGCGCTTTGGTGCATTGGATATCGGCTCGGAACGAGAAATTAGGGAGCCAAGTTCGAATTCCAGCCGAATTCATTGCATTCACTTACGCGCAAGTACCATTGGGAAAAGTATTAATCCGTCTATTCCTTCCAGTTATGGGTTAAATAACAGGACAGCTTGGGTTCTATAGCCTTGGTCGGTAACCAGTCTACTGCAGAAAGCAATGGCAACCTACTGCGGGATAAACTTCTGCCCAGTCAGTCATGTCTCTTTCGAAATATGATCGCCCAAGCGTGTTTCACGTATGGCACTTAACTGACTGACTGAATATAATAGTTGAGAACAATCAAAACTTCTACTGATCATAAAGTGAGGGTTCGGTTTTCTATTGTTATTAAGTATTAAATTGATCCTCCACTAATTATACTTAATATAAAAATGTAATATAATCTATCTCTTCTCCCTCTAGTTATGAGTCAAATAACTGGACAGATTGGGTTCTAAAGCCTTGGTTGGCAACCAGTCTACCGCAGAAAATAATGGCAACCTCCTGCGGGATAATCTTCTTCCCAGTCAGTCATGTCTCTTTCGAGACATGATCGCCCAAGCGTGTATCACGTATGGCACTTAACTGACTAAATGTGATAGGTACCGACTTGACGGCTCGATTCCAGCCACTTTCTCACCAACGAGGTGCAGCTTCCCACTGTTCTATAAATATTTTCATGCTTTCTGCTCCGAAGAAAAGTCACTGGTGCCCCTGCCACAAGTGTTTCCTCGTACAACCATACTGGTAACTGGGCCCCAGCCTTTCGCAGTTAGATCAACCAAATGCAGTCGACAATTCTACTCCATCAGCTTCTTTTCTTGCACTTTCCGCCTGTGGAACTCGCTTCCATATTCTTTCTTTCCTGACGGCTACAACCTTCAGGAATTTAAATTGCAATGTCAATACCCATCTCTTATCTACTTGACTCCAGTTCTTTCTACATCACCCTGTATATCTTGTTCTTTTCCTTTCTATCTACCTTTGCAACTGTCATCACACACACCTTTATTCCCATCCTTCTCTTGCTCCTTTCTCTGACACCTCTTGTAACTGGATCGTCTTTATAACTCTCTTCCTATCTAATCTTTTACTCTTATTTAGCCCCCTGCCCATCAGTGGCGTTACCGCCTTGCTTGGGTGAAAACGATTAAAAAACTTGAACAAATTCCACTTAATCTCTGAATTGAGCTTGATTCCCAATAGACGTTTAAAGCAAGGATACTTCAAAGAGTACAAACGTTTTTCTTGATAGGCGAAAATTCAAAGTGTCTTTGAGGTTGAAACGCTATCATCTATTTTTGGAGCTATTGGATATTACAAGCCATTTTTTTCTAGTTGAGCTGAAATCAACTAGACACTGGTCATCTAGGATTCGGTCTTCAAAACAAATTCAAAAGAGTACTTAACCCACATTCATTCTGTCTTTCATTTCCTGTTTATTGCCTTTAACATTTTAGATACTTTTCTTGTACATTACGCAGTGTTATTTTTAAATTCCTATTGCCCTAATTTTTCAGGTCTAGTAATTTCATTTCGTTAATGAACCTGTTACCGCCATCTAGCGACAACTTTTGCATCAGGGAAAAGAACTGTACAGGATATTAAAATCAAGTGGCTGCCATGTCATGAAAAGAATTGACTAGTCTTTGATTAATCATACAAAAGTTGCAAGAGTTACGAAAAATAAATTAGACTTAAAATGGAACAACAGAAAAGAAAGACGGACAGACGGATAGTAGTGATATAGAAAATGATAAAATTTTCGGAGAAAGACATACTGAAATAGAAATAAAGATGTACAACGAGAAAGAAAAATAGAGAAACAGAATGAAAACTAAACAATGACAAAGACTGTAGCGAAATATAAATATAAAGAGACAATGAGAAAGAAGTTGAAGGAATTAGAAAATGTTGAGGTAAGACAATGAGTAAAGCAATTGTAGCAAATTAGAAAATGAGAAATGAGACAACAAGAAAGAAATTGTAGCGAATTGAAATAAAAAAGTGAGAGAATGAAAGGAATGAAATAACTAGAAATACAAAGAGACAATGGAAAGGAATGGTAGCTAAATGAAACAAAGAGAGAAATGAGAAAGCAGAAATGATGAATTTAGAAATGATAAAGGAGACACTATGTTAATGGTAGCGAATTAGAAATAAAAAGAGAGAACAGAAAAAGAATGCAGAAGAATTGAAATATAAAGAGACACAGAGTAACGAAAGGAATTAGAAATACAGGCAGGAGACAGAGAAAGAACAGAAGAAATAGAAAACAAAAGACAATGGAGAAGACACAGTGAATGAAAGGAATTAGAAACAAAAGAGAGAATGAGAAAGAATGAATGAATGAGAAAACAGGCAGAGACACAGTGAATGGTAGCTAGCGAGAAAACAAAAGAGAGAATGAGAAAGAATGGTAGCTAAATAGAAATAAAAAAAGAGAGAATGAGAAAGAATGAATGAATGAAATATAGCAGAGAGACAGAACAGAAAGAATGAAAGGAAGGAAATAAAAGAGAGAATGAGAAAGAATGAAATAACTAGAAAATAAGACATAAATGAGAAAGACCGAGTGAATCGAGAAAACAAAAGAGACAATAAATGAATGAATGAATGAAAACAAAAGAGACACCGAGAAAGAACAAAAGAACTAGAAAACAAAACAGACAATGAGAAAGAATGGTAGCTAACTAGAAACATAAGATAATAAATGAGAAAGAATGGTAGCGAGAAAACAAAAAAGAGAGAATGAGAAAGAATGAATGAATTAGAAATATAAAGAGACAATGAGAAAGAAACAGAAGAAATAGAAATAAAAGAGACAACAAGGAAAGAATGAATGAATTAGAAATAAAAAGAGCGAGAGGAAAGAATAAATAAAATAGAAATAAAAAGAGACAATAAGAAAGAACAGAAGAAATCGAGAAAACAAAAGAGAGAGAATGAGTGAATGGTAGCTAAATGAAATGAGAAGAGACAATAAGAAAGAACAGAAGAATTAGAAATAAAAGAGAGAATGAGAAAGAACAAAGGGAATGAAACATAAGACATAACAAGAAAGAATGAAGCGAATTAGAAATAAAAAGAGAGAATATAACTAGCAATTAGAAATATAAAGAGACAATGAGAAATAATGACGATTCGAAAGGAGAAGAGACAATGAGAAAAGAACAAAGGAAATGAAATAAAAGAAATAATGAGAAGAATGGTAGCAATTAGAAAAGAGAGAAATGAGAAAGAATGGCATGAATTAGAAATATGGGAAGAGACAATAAGAAAGAATGGTAGCGAATAGAAATAAAAAGAAAATGAGAAAGAATGGCATGAATTAGAAATAAAAAGAGAAGACAATGAGAAAAGAATGCAGAAAGGAATTAGAAATAAAAAGAAAGAATGAGAAAAGAATGTAGAAAGGAATTAGAAATAAAAAGAGACAATAAGATTAAGAAGAATGAAATAAAAAGAGAATGAGAAAGAATGAAATGAATTAGAAATAAAAAGAAAGGAATGAGAAAGAATGAAAGGAAATCAGAAATGAGAAGACAATAAGAAAGAATGTAGCGAATTAGAAATAAAAAGAGACAATGAGAAAGAATGGCAGCGACTGAAATAAAAAGAGAGAATGAGAAAGAATGGTAGCTTAATTAGAAATATAAAGAGACAATAAGAAAGAATGGTAGCGAATTAGAAAATAAAAAGAGAGAATGAGAAAGAATGAAAGAAATTTAGAAATAAAAAGAGACAATGAGAAAGAATGTAGTGAATTAGAAATATAAAATATATTAAATAAGAAAGAATGGTATGGAATTAGAACAGTAAAGAGACAACGAGAAAGAATGTATGGATCAGGAAATAAAAAGAGAAAACAGAAAGAATGGTAGTGAATTAGAAATAAAAAGAGAGAATGAGAAAGAATGAATGAATTAGAAATATAAAGAGACAATAAGAAAGAATGAAGAATTAGAAATAAAAAGAGAGACGGAGAAAGAACAGAAATAATCTAGAAAATAAAAAGAGACAATGAAAGAATAAGAAATTGAAATATAAAGAGACACTGAGAAAGAATGAATGAATGAAAGAAAGAGAGAATGAGAAAGAATGGTAGTGAATTAGAAACAAAAAGAGAGAATGAAAGAATGAAAGGGAATTAGAAATAGAAAGAGACAAACAGAAAGAATGAATGAATGAAATAAAAAGAGAGAGAATGAGAAAGAATGAATGAATGAAATAAAGAGACACAGTGAATGAATGAATGAAATAGAGTAAAGAGACAACGAGAAAGAATGGTAGCGAATGAAATAAAAGAGACAATGAAAGAAATGAATGAATGAAATAAAGAGAGAATGTAGAAAAGAATGAATGAAATATAAAGAGACAATAAGAAAGAATGGTAGTGAATGAAACAAAAGAGAATGAAAGAATGCATGAATGAAATAAAAAGAGACAATGAGAAAATGTAGTGAATGAAACAGAGAAGATAATAAGAAAGAATGGTAGCTAAATGAAATAAAAAGAGAGAATGAAAGAATGGTAGCGAATTAGAAATAAAAAAGAGACAATGAGAAAGGAATGGTAGCGAATAGAAATATAAAGAGACAACGAAAAGAATGGTAGCGAATTAGAAATAAAAAAGAGAGAATGAGAAAGAATGGTAGCGAATTAGAAATAAAAAGGAGAGAATGAGAAAGAATGGTAGCGAATTAGAAATAAAAAGAGACAATGAGAATAATGAAAGGAATTAGAAATAAAAAGAGAGAGAATGAGAAAGAAATTCACAATTAGAAATAAAAAAAGAGACAATGAGAAAGAATGGTGGAAGGAATTAAAATATAAAGAGACAACGAGAAAGAATGGTAGGTGAATTAGAAATAAAAAGAGAGAATGAGAAAGAATGGTAGGCATGAATTAGAAAACAAAAAAAAGAGATAAATAGAAAAAGAATGTAGAAGAATTAGAAATATAAAGAGATAACAGAAAGAATGGTAAGGAATTAGAAATATAAAGAGAGAATGAGAAAGAATGGTAGTTAATTTAAAGAGTAAAGAGACAATAAGAAAGAATGTAGAAGGAATTAGAAATAAAAAGAATGAGAAAGAATGGTAGCTAATTAAAATAAAAAAGAGACAATGAGAAAGAATGCAGTGAATTAGAAATAAAAATAATAGAGAATGAGAAAGAATGGAAGGGAATTAGAAATATAAAGAGACAATGAGAAAGAATGGTAGCGAATTAGGAATAAAAAGAGAAAAAAATGAGAAAGAATGGTAGCGAATTAGAAATAAAAAGAGATAATGAGAAAGAATGGAAGGAATAAGAAATAAAATGGAGACAATGAGAAAGAATGGTAGCGAATTAGAAATAAAAAGAGAGAATGAGAAAGAATGGTAGCGAATTAGAAATAAAAGAGACAACATAGGAAAGAATGGTAGTGAATTAGAAATAAAAAGAGAATGAGAAAGAATGGGTAGCGAATTAGAAATATAAAGAGACAACGGGAAAGAATGGTAGCGAATTAGAAATATAAAAGAGAGAATGAGAAAGAATGGTAGCGAATTAGAAATATAAAGAGACAATAAGAAAGAATGGTAGCGAATTAGAAATAAAAAGAGAGAATGAGAAAGAATGGTAGCGAATTAGAAATAAAAAGAGACAATGAGAAAGAATGGTAGCGAATTAGAAATATAAAGAGACAATAAGAAAGAATGGTAGCGAATTAGAAATAAAAAGAGAGAATGAGAAAGAATGGTAGCGAATTAGAAATAAAAAGAGACAATGAGAAAGAATGGTAGCGAATTAGAAATATAAAGAGACAACGAGAAAGAATGGTAGCGAATTAGAAATAAAAAGAGAGAATGAGAAAGAATGGTAGCGAATTAGAAATAAAAAGAGAGAATGAGAAAGAATGGTAGCGAATTAGAAATATAAAGAGACAACGAGAAAGAATGGTAGCGAATTAGAAATATAAAGAGAGAATGAGAAAGAATGGTAGCGAATTAGAAATAAAAAGAGACAATGAGAAAGAATGGTAGCGAATTAGAAATATAAAGAGACAATAAGAAAGAATGGTAGCGAATTACAAATAAAAAGAGAGAATGAGAAAGAATGGTAGCGAATTAGAAATAAAAAGAGAGAATGAGAAAGAATGGTAGCGAATTAGAAATATAAAGAGACAACGAGAAAGAATGGTAGCGAATTAGAAATAAAAAGAGAGAATGAGAAAGAATGGTAGCGAATTAGAAATATAAAGAGACAATAAGAAAGAATGGTAGCGAATTAGAAATATAAAGAGACAACGAGAAAGAATGGTAGCGAATTAGAAATAAAAAGAGACAATGAGAAAGAATGGTAGCGAATTAGAAATAAAAAGAGAGAATGAGAAAGAATGGTAGCGAATTAGAAATATAAAGAGACAATAAGAAAGAATGGTAGCGAATTAGAAATAAAAAGAGAGAATGAGAAAGAATGGTAGCGAATTAGAAATAAAAAGAGACAATGAGAAAGAATGGTAGCGAATTAGAAATATAAAGAGACAATAAGAAAGAATGGTAGCGAATTAGAAATAAAAAGAGAGAATGAGAAAGAATGGTAGCGAATTAGAAATAAAAAGAGACAATGAGAAAGAATGGTAGCTAATTAGAAATATAAAGAGACAATAAGAAAGAATGGTAGCGAATTAGAAATAAAAAGAGAGAATGAGAAAGAATGGTAGCGAATTAGAAATAAAAAGAGACAATGAGAAAGAATGGTAGCGAATTAGAAATATAAAGAGACAACGAGAAAGAATGGTAGCGAATTAGAAATAAAAAGAGAGAATGAGAAAGAATGGTAGCGAATTAGAAATAAAAAGAGACAATGAGAAAGAATGGTAGCAAATTAGAAATATAAAGAGACAACGAGAAAGAATGGTAGCGAATTAGAAATATAAAGAGAGAATGAGAAAGAATGGTAGCGAATTAGAAATATAAAGAGACAATAAGAAAGAATGGTAGCGAATTAGAAATAAAAAGAGAGAATGAGAAAGAATGGTAGCGAATTAGAAATAAAAAGAGAGAATGAGAAAGAATGGTAGCGAATTAGAAATAAAAAGAGAGAATGAGAAAGAATGGTAGCGAATTAGAAATATAAAGAGACAATGAGAAAGAATGGTAGCGAATTAGAAATAAAAAGAGAGAATGAGAAAGAATGGTAGCGAATTAGAAATAAAAAGAGACAATGAGAAAGAATGGTAGCGAATTAGAAATAAAAAGAGACAATGAGAAAGAATGGTAGCGAATTAGAAATAAAAAGAGAGAATGAGAAAGAATGGTAGCGAATTAGAAATAAAAAGAGACAATGAGAAAGAATGGTAGCGAATTAGAAATAAAAAGAGAGAATGAGAAAGAATGGTAGCGAATTAGAAATATAAAGAGACAACGAGAAAGAATGGTAGCGAATTAGAAATAAAAAGAGAGAATGAGAAAGAATGGTAGCGAATTAGAAATATAAAGAGACAACGAGAAAGAATGGTAGCGAATTAGAAATAAAAAGAGAGAATGAGAAAGAATGGTAGCGAATTAGAAATATAAAGAGACAACAAGAAAGAATGGTAGCGAATTAGAAATAAAAAGAGAGAATGAGAAAGAATGGTAGCGAATTAGAAATAAAAAGAGACAATGAGAAAGAATGGTAGCGAATTAGAAATAAAAAGAGAGAATGAGAAAGAATGGTAGCGAATTAGAAATATAAAGAGACAATGAGAAAGAATGGTAGCGAATTAGAAATAAAAAGAGAGAATGAGAAAGAATGGTAGCGAATTAGAAATATAAAGAGACAATGAGAAAGAATGGTAGCGAATTAGAAATAAAAAGAGAGAATGAGAAAGAATGGTAGCGAATTAGAAATATAAAGACACAATAAGAAAGAATGGTAGCGAATTAGAAATAAAAAGAGAGAATGAGAAAGAATGGTAGCGAATTAGAAATAAAAAGAGACAATGAGAAAGAATGGTAGCGAATTAGAAATATAAAGAGACAACGAGAAAGAATGGTAGCGAATTAGAAATAAAAAGAGAGAATGAGAAAGAATGGTAGCGAATTAGAAATATAAAGAGACAATAAGAAAGAATGGTAGCGAATTAGAAATAAAAAGAGAGAATGAGAAAGAATGGTAGCGAATTAGAAATATAAAGAGACAATAAGAAAGAATGGTAGCGAATTAGAAATATAAAGAGACAATGAGAAAGAATAGTAACAAAATAGAAATATAAAGAGACAACGAGAAAGAATGGTAGCGAATTAGAAATATAAAGAGACAATAAGAAAGAATGGTAGCGAATTAGAAATATAAAGAGACAATAAGAAAGAATGGTAGCGAATTAGAAATATAAAGAGACAATAAGAAAGAATAGTAACAAAATAGAAATATAAAGAGACAACGAGAAAGAATGGTAGCGAATTAGAAATAAAAAGAGAGAATGAGAAAGAATGGTAGCGAATTAGAAATATAAAGAGACAATGAGAAAGAATAGTAAGAAAATAGAAATATAAAGAGACAACGAGAAAGAATGGTAGCGAAATATAAATATAAAGAGACAATGAGAAAAAATAGGAGCAAAATAGAAATAAAAAGAGACAGTGAAAAAGAATTGAAACGAAACAGAAACATAAAGAGACAATGAGAAAGAATGGTAGCGGAATAAAATTAAATACAGACAATGTGAAAATGGCGTAGCTAAACAGAAAGAAAAAAGACCATGGGAAAGAAAAAACGAGGGAAAGTAGAAAATATGTAAAAGAGGTTGAATAAAAAAAGATTTAAAGAAATAGAGATCAAAAAATGAGTTGATTTCTCATGCTCAACTTATATGTGGCACAAGGCCGAAGGTTTTGTGTACCTCGTGAGAATCGACCCACACTACTGAAGAGATAGCAAAAGAGAAAGAAAAATAGAATGTGAAAGGTGCCAAAAAATAAGAGAGAATATAGAACTACCAGGGTGTAGGGAAGAGAGAGAGAGAGAGAGAGAGAGAGAGAGAGAGAGAGAGAGAGAGTGAGTGAGTGAGAGAGGGAGAAAGAGAGAGAAATAACGGAGCAAAATCACACACACACGCATACACACACACACACACACACACAAAATGGTTGTTAAATAGAAAGTGTGAGAGAAAAGTTAATATTTATATGTAGGGAAAGAGATAGAGATAGAGATTAAAAGAGAGAGAGAGAGAGAGAAATGTTGAGGAGAGTAAAGCAGAGAAAGGTAAATATATATAAAGGGAAAAGATAGCAATAATAAAAGAGGAAGTGAAATGCTTAATGAGAAAATATAAAAAGGTTGACTGGGGGAAGAACAGAGAGATGTTGAAAGAGACAGACAAATAAATAGGAAAAAGAGAGAGACAAGTTTTATACGTGAAAGAAAATGATTAATAAGAGAAAAAACAGGAATAAAAAAGATAGAGATATAATTAGAAAGTGGGGGTAACGAGAGAGGGAGTGTGTGTGTGTGTGTGCATGTGTGTGTGTGTGTGAGTGTGTGTGTGTGTGTGTGGTAGGGAGAATAAGAGAAGAAGCGTAACAGAGTTCCGGTTTGTTTAATTAGTTAATTAAGTTAATCAAGGTGACAAGAAAGTTATATTTTGCCAGCTATCGCCTAAGGGGTGAAAAGAGAAAGCAAGATTAAAGCAATAAGCATATGGTGAAAAAAAAGGAAAGGACAAAATCGAAGGAAACATGAATGGAAGAGGAGAACCGTTATAGAATAAAAATAAAGAAAATAAAGAAGGCCTGTGAAAGGCACAGAAAGGCATTAAAAGCAGAAATCGATTGTTTCATTAAGAATTAACATAACAATTTTATTAAAAATGTGAAACAGTAAACGAACCAGCAAGGAAAAATTCAAATAATGGAGATACAGAAAGTAAACTTGTTTATTTAGGGAAATAACTATAAGAAACGGAAATTGTTGCAAAATAAAGGGGAAAATGAGAATGAAGTGTTTTTTTATTGTTTAGATTTTGGAAGGCAGCTGGGAAATCTACCTATTCAGTTAAGTGCCATACGTGATACACGCTTGGGCGATCATGTCTCTTTCGAGACATGACTGACTGGTCAGAAGATTATCCCGCAGTAGTTTGCCATTGCTTTCTGCGGTAGACTGGTTGCCGACCAAGCCTATAGAACCCAATCTGTCCTGTTATTTGATTCATAGCTAGAGAGATGTATTATAATTAGTCGTAATTTAGTGGGGGATCAGTTTATTACTTCGTAAGTATAGAAAATCGATCCCCCACTTTATGCCCAATAGAAGCCTTAATCATGTTTCCAACTATTATTTTCAGTCAGTCAGTTAAGTGTCATACGTGATACACGCTTTGGGCGATCATGTCTCGAAAGTGACATGACTGACTGGGCAGAAGCTTATCCCGCAGTAGGTTGCCATTGCTTTCTGCGGGAGACTGGTTGCCGACCAAGGCTATAGAACCCAAATTGTCCTGCTATTTAACCCATAACTGGAAGGAAGAGACTGATTAATACCTTTCGCAAGGGTATTTGCGCGTAAGTGAATGCAATGAATTCGGCTGGAATTCGAACTCGCCCCCCCCCTCCGATTTCTCGTTCCGAGCCGATATCTGACTGACCTATTACATTTACATTTAATACAGAAATTTAAAAAAAAAAAACGAAAGATAGACGAAAGGACTAAATGACAATGTAAGAATATATGATTTTCAGCAAAAAAGTAACAGCCCAATAGGTATATTACAAATTGGAGATACAGGTAAGACAAATTATTCTGGACCCTCGAACCTCTCTAGCACCGGTGGAGTGCAGCAAGCCGTTTGTAGAGGAATACGTCCTTTACAATACTTATATTAATGTGATTCAACAATGTGCGTTGTGGTGCATTGGACATCGGCTATAGCCTTGGTCGGCAACCAGTCTACCGCAGAAAAGCAATGGCAACCTACTGCGGGATAATCTTCTGCCCAGTCAGTCATGTCTCTTTCGAGACATGATCACCCAAGCGTGTTTTACGTATGACACTTAACTGACTGACTGAAGATAATAGTTGGAAACATGATTAAGGCATCTATAGGGCATAAATTGGGGGATCAATTTTCTATAGTTACGAAGTAATAAACTGATCCTCCACTAATTACAACTCATTATAATACATCTCTCTAGCTATGAGTCAAATAACAGAACAGGTTGGGTTCTATAGCCTTGGTCGGCAACCAGTCTACCGCAGAAAAGCAATGGCAACCTACTGCGAGATAATCTTCTGCCCAGTCAGTCATGTCTCTTTGACATGATCGCCCAAGCGTGTATAACTTACGGCACTTAACTGACTGACTGATTCGACAATATTCAAGACTCATGAATAAAATAACAAAGCCAGTGTAACCAGAATAAAGATGTATTAACATTGATACAAAAGTTCCAGGAAAAGCATGCAAATTACTGATGACAAGTGTTCAGTAGGATAAAGAGTTTTCTCCCATAGACTGTAGAGGAAATCAAATGTTCTTTGGAGAAAAGTTGATCGGAATAAAGTTTGTCCTGCAAAGAAGAATAATGTACATATTGTTCTGGTAACGGCCTTCTGCCATTCAGTTCTCATTGAAGTTTGTATTGGAAAAATGTGTGTGTGCTTACATACATGTTTGAATAAGAAATAAATCCACGCTGCCGACTGCTACCTGCAATCAGATGCGGCTGTATGTGTGTTATTTAGGGAATTAAGACATACGCCCTCACGACCGCTGACCGCGGCCGAGATCTAACTAACTTAACTGGCTTGCAACACGTGGTAGCGTGTTTACGCAGTAGCGCTTGGATGCGCAGGATAAATTGGATTTAACACGTGCACACAGGATGATCGGTTAAGATTAACCACTCACTGTCCGCTTACGTGACGTCCCGTGGATGAAAACAAGCGTTTTGGTTTAATGCATCTACGTGTGTGGGTGTGATCATAATGATGTTCTACAGTCTAACTGATCTGTCGATACTCCCGCGGAGTGTGCTAGGACGAATTACATTTCGTAATCCCGCCAACTGAAAACTTCATGGAAAGGGCATGCCATGCCTTTTACATAGGAGCAAACCACGCATGTTTCATCCGTATTCTGTGGATGAGAAATAATTTTCACGGCTTCTGCTCCGACGAACTTAAGTCATTGGTGCCCCTGCCACAAGACTTTACTCGTGCAACCAGACTGGTAACTGGGTCCCAGCCCTTCACAGTTAGATCAACCAAATGCATTCGACAATTCTACTCCATCATCTTCTTTTCTCGCTCTTCCCGCATGGAGAACACTTCCATATACTTTCTGGACGGCTACAACCTCCAGTAGTTTAAATGCAATGTCAATACCTATCTCTTATCGACTTGAGTCCAGTTCTTTCTACATCACCCTGTATATCTTGTTCTTTTCTTTTTTCTCTACCTTCGCAACAGTCTTCACACCTGTGTTCCCATCCTTCTCTTGCACTTTCTCTGACATTCCCTGTAACTGGTTTATCTTTCATCTTTCATCTTTCCCTTTACACTCCTCCTATCTAAACCTTTACTCTTATGTAGCCCCCTGCACATCAGTGGTGATACAGCCTAGCTTGGGGTCAGTCAGTCAGTCAGTTCAGTGCCATACGCGAAACACGCCTCGGCAATCATATCTCTTTCGAGACATGACTGACTGGGCAGAAGATTATACCGCAGTAGGTTGCCATTGCTTTCTGCGGTAGATTGATTGCCAGCAAAGGCTATAGAACTCAACATGCCCTGCTATTTAACCCATAACTGGAGGGGAGAGACGGATTAATACATTTCCCAAGGGTATTTGTGCGTAAGTGAATGCAATGGGTTCAACTGGAATTCGAAAAAGGCTCCCCGATTTCTCGTTCCGAGCCGATATCCACTGCACCGAAAGTAAGCGACACCTAGTAAGAATCGAACTCACGACTCAATTATAATGATCCTATCGAGAGAGTCTTGCTAACCATTACACCACCTCTGAGCACCTATTTTCTAAGCGTAGCTTATACGTGGCACAAAGTCGAAAGTAAGCGACACCTAGTAAGAATCGAACTCACGACTCAACTATAATGATCCTATCGAGAGAGTCTTGCTAACCATTACACCACCTCTGAGTACCTATTTTCTAAGCGTAGCTTATACGTGGCACAAAGCCGAAAGTAAACGACACCTAGTAAGAATCGAACTCACGGCTCAACTATAATGATCCTATCGAGAGAGTCTTGCTAACCATTACACCACCTCTGAGCACCTATTTTCTAAGCGTAGCTTATACGTGGCACAAAGCCGAAAGTAAGCGACACCTAGTAAGAATCGAACTCACGACTCAACGATAATGATCCTATCGAGAGAGTCTTGCTAACCATTACACCACCTCTGAGTACCTATTTTCTAAGCATAGCTTAGATGGAATACAAGGCCGACAATATAGGACGCCCAGTGAGGATCGAACTCACTACTTATGGCGAGACAAGCCTGCTACCCACTACACCACCTCGAGTTACCCAAACAAATAATTATAAGTACAGGAAACAATTTCAAAGAATATAAGAAAATGAAAAGGTTTTTTTTTAAAGAGAATTGAAAATTTTATCCATTATATTTAAATTCATTACAGAAAGTAGAAATGGAAGCTAGAAGAAAGGACTAAACACTACCTGTAAGAAGACAAAATATATGGTTGTCAGTAAAAAGAAAAAGCCCAACACGAAAATTACAAATTAGATATACCAAAATTTATTAAGTACAGTATCTAGGATGTGCTTCAACACAAGGCAAAAATTCTTCTTCTTCTTCTTCTTCTTCTTCTATGTGCCCTGTCCCTTCAGGACGTAGGCGATCATGGTTCTCCACGTCTCCCTATCCCTTGTGGCTGTTAGTATGTTTGCTCCTGTTACTCCTGGCCATCCCCGTTCCGTCATCCACCTGATCAGGCGCTACAAATATGTTATCTGCTGCCTTCCGCTGTCTCTCTTTCCTTCTATCTGGCCAGTCAGTATCAGGTTCTCTAAGCTCTCCTTCCTTATTACATGTCCCAGAAACTTCAGTTGTCTCTTCCTGATGCTCAGTATTAATTTCCTTTTTGTTGCCATTCTTTCCAACACCTCATCGTTGCTTGCATGCTCAGTCCACGATATCCGAAGCATCCTTCTGTAGAACCACATTTCCGCTGCTTCCAGTTTTGTCCTCATTTTCAATGATATTGTCCAGCATTCACTGCCGTATTGAAGAACTGGGACACCAAAATCCAAAGGCACATTGTGATAACGAATGAGGCCTTACAAAAATATTAAGCAACATGCTAAGTAACAGGAAAATCCTGTTAGAGACAAAGAAAAATGTACTTAACTTTTATCTAATATCGGTGCTCCTTTATGAGAATGAATGCTGGACAATCTAATTTTCAGATGAAGAATTGATCAGAGAGCAGAAATGTGATTCCACAGAATGATGCATCATGTTCCACAGAGAATATTATGGAATGACCACGTGAGTAACGATGAAATTTTATAGAAAAGACCCTTACAAAGAGATTGCTGAAATTTCTAGGACGCGTTCAGTTCTCACTACGGTCACTTTGCCAAGGAGGTGACTAGTTGATAAGATCAGACTCTGTAGACGATCTCAGCGTGCATCAGTCAGTCAGCTAAGTTCCATACGTGATACACGCTTGGGCGATCATGTCTCGAAAGAAATATGACTGACTGGGAAGAACATTATCCCGCAGTAGTTTGCCATTACCTTCTGCGTTAGACTGCCAGCCAAGGCTATAGAACCCAAACTATCCTGCTATTTAACCCAAAACTGGAGGGGAGAGACGGATTAATATCTTTCCCAAATGTATTTGCGCGTAAGTGAATGAAAGGAATTTAACTGGAATTCGAACTCGGCTCCCGATTTCTCGTTCCAAATCGATATCCATTGCACCACAATGCACATCCTACAGCGTACATCACTCTTCCTAACAACTGGAGCCTGGGCTAACTCACGCCTTATAAGTGAAATTGAACTAGGAAACATTGTTAATAAATCATTGATAGCTGTACTAAAACAAAGTCGCAGTTCTTCGTCACAGAGGATGTTAGCATGCTTATCATGTTCAACTGTCAGATTAAGCATGAAACTGTAACGAAGGTTTGCTTGTCAGTTGCAGTACAAACTACAATTTGGCTCTCTGAGAATAGAAAAACACATGGTGTTTGAGTAAACAGCAGAGATTTGCTAGCGACCGTAGCAGATAAGAGTAAACCACCCATATTCCATCATGGCTTCTGCTCCGACGAACTTAAGTCACTGCCAAAAGGATTTACTCGTGCAACCAGACTGGCAACAAGGTCCCACCCATTTATAGTTAGATCAACCAAATGCAGCTGACAATTTTAACCCAGGGCAGAGCAGGTGGCTGACAGAGCGGAGTTTGGATGGGGTAATAGGAGAAAGTCTGCTAAGAGCCACAAGAGATAGGGAGACG
Source organism: Ascarosepion bandense (assembly GCA_037127315.1). Taxonomy (NCBI): domain Eukaryota; kingdom Metazoa; phylum Mollusca; class Cephalopoda; order Sepiida; family Sepiidae; genus Ascarosepion; species Ascarosepion bandense. The sequence continues at coordinate 969,728 of JBBBDQ010000591.1, read as the reverse complement.
TGGAAAGTCATGATTGCCTACGTCCTGAAGGGACAGGGCGCATAGAAGAAGATATATGCCAATTGTATATAAGAAATTATAATGTGGATATAAAGTGGGGGATCAAATTTATATTATAATCAATATATAAACTGATCCCTCATTTTGTGGCCATGCTAGTTTCTATACATTTATATTCTAGATTTATGGGCTTGAGCTAGTGGATGACAGAACGAGGGTTGCATGGTGTAACAGGAGGAGTGCTAAGAGCCACAAGGGATAGAGAGACCTGGAAAACCATGATCGCCATAGCTCGGAGAAGAAGAAAACGCTCAGGAACTTGTCGGGAATTATGATCGCTTATTTCCCAAGTTCGAAATGTAGTTTAACTCTTTACATTCACTTGGAGAAGATATTAATCTTTGTCTTCCTTCCAGCTATGGATGAAACACACGACAGTTTCGGTGCTATAGCTTTCGTTGACAACCAGTCTACCTCCGAATGTAATGACAACATTACCACTGGAAAAAAAAACTTCTATCCAGTCTTCTCTCTTCAGACAGTCATGTCTCTTTCGAGACATGATGCCTAAGCGTGTATTACGTATAATACTTAACTGATTGACTTTCTGAACGAACACGACAGAAGATATCTGTTATAGGTGAACATAATTAACGACTTAAGATAAAGAAAGCCTTGTCTTGATCGTAAACAAAGAAGTAAAAACGAGTGAACTTTTAGACAAGCTAGAGGGTAAATGAAAATACAAAGGACTATTAATTATAAGATAACAGAATAAGATTTTCTCGAAGGCACTGTGTTGATGACAATCACACAAGGAAAACTGAGAGAAATCCAAGACACGATAGGAAATTAAACCAAGAACAAAGGACTGTTAATTATCAGATAACTTGGGTTCATGTTTTCTACTGAGATTAAGTGTTGCGACTATATTGAATCTCAATTGCTTACTCCTAGGAAAGTTGGTTCACTGTATCGAATCAGAAATTTTACCTCACCCAACCCATTTAGAATGACAGGTATGTTGATGGATAGCAGATCGGGTTGAGGAACCGGGGAATCGAGTTCAAATTTCCGTCAAGTTCATTACATTCACTTACATGGAATGTATAAATCCATATTTTTTTCCCAAACGAGTTCATTATGCTCAAGTCGGTGCTCATACACTTGGGAAAATCATGCAACCAAATCATCTCCCAGCAGGTATGGGTAAATAGTAGGACAGACTAGGTTATATAGCCTGGGTGGGTAACCAGTCTGGAAGGTGTACAAATCTGAATACAGAACGATTGACTCCACAGTGTTTATATATATATATATATATATATATATATATATATATATATATAGTGTATCGATGCAGCAAATAATTTTCTAAACATAAACTATTAAATATAAGAGACAATGCATGTCTATTATGTTTAGTCATGAGCCGTTCTAAACGTCGTATTTTGGCTTTAATTTTAGTTGAAAATAAAAACACAAACCCTCCAACATTTGGATAATTTTTTATTAATTTGTTTCTAACCTTTCGGCTCACATGAGCCATCTTCAGAGAGGTTATTTAGACGGTAATACAATAACATCATTTGTCATTTTTAGTAACTATCGCCGTTGCCGTGCGGAGTTTTATGTCAACACAAAATAAAATCGTCGGTGATGGTGGATGTTATTGTATTTTTTGAATATTTTTAAAAAATTCATAGCTATATATATATATATATATATATATATATAGTTATGAATTAATTGTTCATTGCGACACAGAAATTTCTATTCTCTGTTTTGAAATAGATTCTCTTCATCAGGCAATGTTTGATATTGGTTGAACAGATGATTTACATTTAAATGCAAAAACCTTCGTTGTGCTGTGAGATGTTAATGGTATTATTTTTATTTGTATGTTCAATGCCGGTATAAATTACTTTAAACGTGTGGTCGTTGAGGTAGTTAGAAAAACCATTATTAACTAGCGTCCATTTTATATTATTGCGTTCTTTAATTCTCAAGTGAGAAGGAAATGAATTCTTGTGCTCTCTCTTTAGAATATTTTTGGAGAAGTACCATTCTATATTTAAGTATTCACGATTAAAATTAAGTTGGCGAGTGTTTCTGCTAGACAAATCTTTCTGTCAAGAAGTGATAAATGTGGCATGGTGTGCATGACAATCCGTGGTTTGAATTAAGATTTTTTATCTTCTTGATTGTTCGCTACTCAAGTCTACTGGAAACAAACTTTCCTGCTATTTTCCCATAGTTGGAGAAATGAAGAAATTGATCCATAACTTTCACAAGTAATGTAATAAACTGGACCTGGCTTCGAACACTGATTCCTTAAATTTCATTACTATAATATACCTCCATATAAATCATGAAAACGCGCCTTTGTTAACCAGATAGTGGTGAGAAAAAAAATCTGCCTCCTACAAAAAGTGAGCTACCGACTGCGCCTTGCATACGCTCACTGAGATCAGGAGGGGCGAAGCAAGAATTATTTATAAGAGTTAAATTGTTTGCATTACAAAACTGTTTTCGTAGATCTCTAAAAAAATGTTCTAACAAAAAAATCGTTTCATTTTTTGCATGTTAATAGCGCCGATCTTATTAAAAGTTCGGATTTATATTATTTTCCTAATAACCTCATTTGTATTCAATCGATTTTAAGGTTCTAATCAAGTCTTGTCAACAGCCTATTTTATTTCATACGCCAGGTTATCAGACAACCAAACTCGTTTTTGCTTGATAATTCAGATTTAACGCTTCACACAAAGATTCTTTAGGCTGGGTCTGAGCTCCAGGACCATGGATGAGTTTTAAAGCTTTCATTACACCCGAGCAACGCCAGGCTATACTGCTAGTTCACTATTAAAATTAAGTGTTTCTGCGAGACAAATCTTTCTGTCAAGAAGTGATAAATGTGTCATGCACACTATGCCACAATATCCTCTAACGACAATCCGTGGTTTGAATTCAGAGTTTTCAGAGTTCTTCTTGACTGTTCGCTACCCAAACAAACTTTCCTGCTATTTACCCACTTCAAATTTCGGTCAAGTTCATTACATTCACTTACATGGGATATATAAATCCATTTTTTCCCCACCAGCTATGGGCAAATAAAAGGACAGACTGTCTTCTATGATTATTTCTTTTTTGTGAATGTGTTTTGCATTAAGAATTCTTTGGAAGTTTTCCATACAGAATCTTACTATTTAATACAAAGCTAAGGAAGAAAAAAAACAGACACTTTTTTTATGCGTATTTTCGAATAAGTAAACGCGACAAATCCGGTCGGAATTTGAACCCAGCTCATTGATTTGTCATTACTAATCGCTATCCATTACGCCACACACACTTTGAGTGCTTCTTGCAAATTGAGAACTTGGACTTGATGACTATTTAACTACTCGGTTAATATCTTCTTTTTCTATGTGACTTAGCACGCTTTCTCTTGTTACACCACGAAATACCCGTTCTGTCATCCAACAACTCAGGCTCTTCAAATATGATATCCGTTGTTTTTCTCTGACGCTTTTTCCCTCTAACTGGCCTGTTAGTATCAGGTTCTCTAAGCCCTCCTTTCTCATTGCATGTCCCAGGAAGTTTAACTATCTCTTCCTGATGCTCAGTATTAATTTCCTTTTCGTTTCTATGTTTCCAACATCTCATTCTTGCTCACATGCACGATCCACGATATCCGCAGCACCCTTCTCTAGAACCACATTTCAGCTGCTGGAAGTTTTTTCTTCATCTTTGATGATATTGTCCAGCATCCAATGCCATATTGAAGAACAGACATTACATTCTGTTTCTAGCGAAATTTTCCTGTCGTTAATATTCCACTCAACTTCAAAAACGCGTTATTCGCAAATGCCAATTCAATTCGTTTCTATACAAGGACGCGTTTATACAAGGACGCGTTTCTATACAAGGACGCGTTTCTATACAAGGACACGTTTATACAAGGACGCGTTTCTATACAATACGCGTTTATACAAGGACGCGTATCTATACAAGGACGCGTTTATAAAAGGACGCGTTTCTATACAAGGACGCGTTTATACAAGAACAGGTTTCTATACAAGGACGCGTTTATACAAGACGCGTTTCTATACAAGGACGCGTTTCTATAAAAGGAGGCGTTTATACAAGGACGCGTTTCTATACAAAGACGTCTTTCTATACAAGGACGCTTTTCTATACAAGGACGCTTTTCTATACATGGACGCGTTTCTATACAAGGACGCGTTTATACGCGTTTCTATACAAGGAAGCGTTTATACAATTACGCGTTTATAGCAGGACACGTTTCTATACAAGGACGCGTTTATACAAGGACGCGTTTCTATACAAGGACGCGTTTATACAAGGACGCGTTTCTATACAAGGACGCGTTTATACAAGGACGCGTTTCTGTACAAGGACGCGTTTCTATACAAGGACACGTTTATACAAGGACGCGTTTGTATACAATACGCGTTTATACAAGGACGCGTATCTATACAAGGAAGCGTTTATACAAGGACGCGTTTATAAAAGGACGCGTTTCTATACAAGGACGCGTTTATACAAAGACGCGTTTCTATACAAGGACGCGTTTCTATACAAGGACGCATTTATACAAGGACACGTTTCTATACAAGGACGCGTTGCTATACAAGGACGCGTTTATACAAGGACGCGTTTCTATATTAGGACGCGTTTCTATACAAGGATGCGATTATACAAGGATGCGTTTCTATACAAGGACGCGTTTATACAAGGACGCGTTTCTATACAAGGACGCGTTTCTATACAAGGACGCGTTTATACAAGGTCACGTTTCTATACAAGGACGCGTTTCTATACAAGGACGCGTTTATACAAGGACGCGTTTATACAAGAACGCGTTTCTATACAAGGACGGGTTTATACAAGGACGCGTTTCTATACAAGGACGCGTTTCTGTACAAGGAGACGTTTCTATACAAAAAACTTTCAGATATATTTAATGTTACTTTGATATTTTAGCTAGCATTTCCAATTTATTAATAAATGGTTATACATCAGTGTACTGAAGTAAAAAAGGCGAGAAGAAAGGGCTAAATATGAACTTCAAGAAAACTGAATACAATGTCATTAGCAAAAAAAAAAAAAGAAAAAAAAAGAAAAAAAAGAGTCCAAAATGCCAACTACAGAGCGCGGATACTAAAATCAAGCAGGTACAAAAACTTATATACCTATTCAAACAGAGGACGGAAAGGACGACAAGGAGATTCGAAAGCGAATTGATATGACCAAGGATGCATTTCAAATGCGTATTGTATCAGATGAAGATTTCGTTGTAAAGGAATAAAAGAGTACAGGAGTGTTATGTGATGTATGTCCTTGCATATAACAGCGAATGCTAGTAAATCTCATCAGAAATGTAGGGAAGACTTGAAACAACCGATTTGTGGTTCTACAAAGGGATACTTAGAATACCGAACGTATGAGGTACGACAAGGTTTTGGAGAGTATAGAAACGAAAATTAAACTTTAAGATCAGGAAGAGAAAGCTGAAGATTCTGGGACAACTAATGAGGAAGGAGGGCTTGGAAAATCTAATACGCACGGAACGGATAGGGAGAAAGAGAAACAGGGCAAAGCAACGCGGCACATAGTGAGCTTGAGAAAGTAGAAGGCGAGTAGGGTTTGGAAGAGATACCAAGATTAAAAGTGTTAAGAATGACAAGGTGTAGGGGTAAGTGGAGGTCCATGATCGCCTACGTCCTAAAAGGACACGGCACTTAAAAAAGAATTATCTTCCTTTTTATGATTTTTTAAAATATACATATAATGTATGGTCATCTTATACGTTTACAATCTATTTAAAACGGACAGTTTTAAAACCTGGCAGCACCAACGCTGACAATGCTACACAATAGAAACAGCAGCTTAAATACAAGTATTTTTTAAAATAATGGCCTTTACCCTGAAGCTCTATTAGAAAATTTCCTTAGTAGAGCAAGTTCCTTTTCTACATTAACGATCTCCCTGATGTAATATGTTCCCAAGTAGTCATATACGCTGACGACACTACGCTTTAATTTCGCCTGGATAAAAAACCTGCCGAGGCTGACAAACCAAACCTCGCTGTCGAGCTTGAAAAGGACCTCCAATCCGTGGTAGACTGAGGTAAGAAATGGCTCGTGAATTTCAATGCATCCAAAACGAAGTCTATTAACCGCCACAGATAATCGCTCCTAACCCCCATTAGAATGGATCAGTCTAGTCCCCTTAAAAGCAAAACACTGCGCCTGCTCGGGTTGACTCTCACAACAAACCTCAAGTGGAATGACTATAGAGAATCCATTTCTAAATCCGCTGCTAAGAAAGTCGTTTCTCTGTGTAGGGCCAGGAATTTTTTCCGCCTCAAACAATCTTGCACATATACAAATCTTCCATCCGCTCGTGCATTGAATATTGCTGCCATATCTGGTAGGGTGTTCCTGCTATCGACCTAGGGGCCCTTGACAAAATCCAATAGAGAATCTGTAATGTGATAGATCCCGACTTGGCAGCTAGGATACAGTCACTTTCTGACTGGCGCAATGTGGCTTCCCTGTGTCTCTTCTACAATTAATTTCATGGCTTCTGCTCAGATGAACTCAGCTCACTGGTACTCGCATGCATGAATTTGCTTGAGCAACAAGATTAGCAATTAGGTCCCACTCTTTTACCGTGAAACCAATAAATTTTAAACGCAAATTCTACTCCAGAAGCTTCTTCTCTATCACCTCCTCTCCTGTGGAATTAACTTCCGCTTACTTGCTTTTCCGACAGCTACAATCTTCGAGAATTCAAATGTAAAGTCAATAGTCCTCTCCTATCTACCTAACTTGCATATCTCTCTCTCTCTCTCTCTCTCTCTCTCTCTCATGCACCTTTCTCCGTCTACTCCACTCTCATTACTATTCTTATCCTTCTCCTTCCCTTTTCGTGACACCCTCCGTTAATCTTTCTCATAACTTTCCTCCTATGTCACCCCCTGCTCAACAGTGACAGTAAAATGCCTTGCTTGGAGCGACACGATTATAAAAAAAAAGTTAAACAGGGAAAATCCGCTCGGAACGAGAAATCGGGGGAACTGAGTTCCAATTCCAGTTGAGATCCCTCCACTCACGTACAAATACACTTGGAAAAGGTAAACCCGTCTCATCCCTCGAGTTATGGGTTAAATAATTGGACAGATTGGATTCTATAGCTTTGGCTGTCAACCAGTCTACAGCAGAATGCAATGTCATCCTACTGCGGGATAATATTTTGCCCAGTCTTTCGAGACATGATCACCCAAAGCGTGTATCACGTATGACACTTAACTGACTGATTATCTATGACAAAGTGAATCAAGTTATGTATTTTAATCATTTCACCCCAAACAAGGCAATATTGTTACTGTAGTGCAAGGAATTACATAAGAGGTGTGTGATGGGGAAAGAAGAACAAATTTCAGGAGTCAGAGAATGGATAGGAAAAGGATGAGAGCACTAATATGAAGAGAGCTGCGTGAGAGTAGAGTGGAAAGGTAGAAGAACATGATACAACGGTCATCAGGGAAGGGATGCGGATCAAAGAGATAGAACATGGCAGTTGACATTGCATTTAAATTCTGGGAGATTGTAGCTGTCAGGAAAGTAAGTATACAGAAGGGTCTTCTACAGGTGGGAAGTGCGAGAAAAGAAGCTTTTGAGTAGAAGTAGCGATTACATTTGATCTGTTTTACTGTAAAAGGGTGGGACGTACTTGATAGTCTTGTACCTCGAGTAAATTAACGCAGAGGGAACACCAGGAAGCAAAGCCGTCAAAATATTTGTAGAATAGACAGACATAATGTGTCGGTGAGAAATTGACTGGAGTTGAGTTACCAGATCGGGATCAATTATTGCAGATTCTCCAATTTTTGTCTCGAGATGAATAGCAGGGGCACCAGCCCAGGTGTGGCAGCAGTATTCAATTCACTGGCAGATGGTAGGTTTATACGTGTTAGATGGATTCGGACGAGAAAAAATTCCTGGCCCTACACAGTGAACAGTCCTTCCTTGACGCAGATTTAGTTACGGATTCAATGTAGTCATTCCACTTGAGTTCGGCTGATAGGGTTAGGCAGAGGATTCGCAGTGGTGGTTAAAGGATAGCATCTTCGTTTTTGAAGTTTTAAAATTTCTTTGTCATTTCTTACTTCCAGTTAACCAAAGATCGGGGTTCTTTTTAAAGATCAGCAGGGAGGTTTGCTTTGTCAGCCTCGGAAGATTTATCTTGCCGGGAATAAACGTGTCGTCAACGTAGATACCTATCTGGGATCTGATTACATCAGGGTGATCCTTGATGAAGATCAGCAACATCGTAGGACAAGAATAAAGCCTTGACAGACACCAGCATTCGTATGATAGCATCTGGAAGCATGCCCATTCAATACTACATTCATTCGGCGGTTTGAAAGGAACGACTAGATTAGATCAAACAAATATACCATAGGCCTATAACTTGCGTAGAAGGCCAGCATGCGAAACTGTGTCAAATGCTTCGAGATATCTAGGGTAACAGCTGTAGCTTCGCCGTTCTTATCGAGAGCCTGTTGTACTATGTGATGGTCGTTAGTATACAAGCAGTAGGCCACGTGAAGCGGAAACCATACTGTTTATCGGATAGAAGGCCATAGTCTGTGAGATGAGGAACCACTTCAGCATAGATAATAGCCTCGAACACTTTAGCAAAAATCGGTAGGAGGCTTATAGGGTGATAATTAGAGGGGTCTGAGGGTTCTCCAGAATTCTTAAATACAGAAAACATAGAGGATAAATTCAGGAAGGCAGAAAAGCAAGAAGCAGAGAGGCAGTGTTTGGAGAGAACAGATGAGAGTTCAGGACAATGATGGGTATTCCGTCACCTCCGCTCGCCTAATGGGAGTTATGCTTTGAAATTGTGTTTGAGACCAGCAGGGGTACTGTGAACATCACTCAGTTGAGCCTCAGTTCTAGGTGGGAAATCAGGTGCGGATACCCCAGACGATTCAATTGTTTAGTTGGTGTAGAATTTGTGTTTGAGAGTGTTTAATATACAATCAAACAGACTTTAAGAAAACACCCACTTACGAACCGATGTAAAATCTCATAAAATAATACAAAAAAAAATCTTCCCATTCAGTCATTTTGTACGTTGTACTAAAACGTTGGTCGAGTTAATACGTCAGCACGTACTCACTAAATCAATTATGTATAATAAAGAAAAAAATTTCCTTACACCTAATAAAGTGTTTTTTTTAAGGGGGAGGGTTGTTAGCCCTGTCCCCAGCCCACAAACATGGAGAAAGGTAATTTTTTAAGCGTAGCTTAGACGTAACGCACGGCCGAATGTAAGGGGTACCAGTGAGGATCAAACTCACCACGCAGTTATAAAGATTCTAGCGAGACGAGCTTGCTAACCATTACACCACGGCAAGGTGCCCAGTTATATATTTTAGTCCACAATGCAATAATCCTCACTCATACACACAGTAAAAAACCCTTAAGATATTGGAGGCCATCTACATTAAATCCAAGCCACCCACACTTAATAAAATCACGTTTAAATCTGGTCATAACACATTACATTGCATTTAAATATATGGTTCTGTTATCATATTAAGCTTGTGACGTCATAGAACCGCATTACAAATTTGCGAACTGCGTTTGCTATTTTTGGTAATTGTTATCGTTGCTTAGCAAAGTTGTATGTCCTTGTAAACTCTCTGAAGATGGCTCATGTGAGCCGAAAGCTTAAAACCAACTTAATAAAAACTTATCCAAATGTTGGAGAATTCATATAAAACATAAAAATTGGAAAGTATTTATAGTTTTTTCTGTATTCTGTATGTCAGAGAGCCATTGCTATTTGGAATAAATATAGGTTCATTATCTCGGTAAAGAGCTACTTGACTGGAATCAATAATTCTACTAAGAGTGCGTAATATATATATATACCTATAGATCAGCGATTTAGCTGAATCATACGCGCCCATTGGGACGTCAACGTTTTTTTAGTCCAAGTGCAATCGTTATATACTAGTAAAGAATGTATAGACGCTGAAACAATTTCAAGTTCATAATGTTTATGTAGATTTTAGTAAATTTTAATCTTTTTAATAATAAGTCCTAATTAATATATATGTCTTTTTAATAAGGAAATTATATTACTTAAGTTGTAAATATTGGGTAAAATTAAGTATGAGTAAGTGGATATGCTTATGTCAAAATGTATGTGTACAGATAAAAATATATGTAAGTGCATGTTTATTTTGTATATGTATATATGTATGCATTTGTTTGCATATATGTGTATATGCATCTATATGTAAGTATATATATATATATATATATATATTTTAGCCATTTCACCCCGAGCAAGGCGGAAACGCCACTGATGTGCAGGGGGTTAAATAAATGTAAAAAGATTAATTAGAAAAGAGTGAGGAGTACAAACTAGTTAGAAAGGAACAATAGAAAGCTGAGAAAGAAGGTGCGATGACAGATACATAGGTGGAGAGAAAGGGAAGGTTATACAGGGGAGGGGAGAGAGCTAGAGTCCAGTGGTTAGTAGATGAGTATTGTAAGTATGTAAGAGTGTATATTCATGTAAGTATATACATAGTTACAAACAAGCAGGTGTGCAAGTAAAGATTTATATGCAAGTAAGTATATAACTTATCTCCCTTAAAACTCCAAGGTTTTCATGTAATACTCATGTAATTCCTCGTAAAAGACGATATTTATAGCTTTATGAATAAATTTTTATTTTTTAATTATTATTATGTCATTTTTCATCATATTTCGATTTCTGCTTTGGTCTCACTACCAACCAAGTCTGCTGGGAGACCTAAGGCAGGTAGTGGCGTGTTGTTATGGCTCCATTTCATGTTTTTCTATCTTCCCTATCATCCTCAGCATTACATAGATAAAGTTTTCCTTAGTGTGTGGGCTGTACTTAATAAGACAATTTTTTTGTATGTCATTAAGCTGGGGTTTCCAGGGATTCTTTCAATGTGTTGTTTTGTTCCATTTTTTTATCATTCCAAGTGCACCTACTATCACTGGCACGACTCTTGTTTTCAATTTCCACATTTTTTCTATTTCAATTTCCAGGTCTTTATATTTTGACAGTTTTTCAAATTCCTTGATTGCTATGTTACAATCCGCTGGACAAGCCATATCAATTAATAGACAAGTTTTCTCCTTCTGGTTTTTAACAATAATGTCTGGCCTGTTTGCTTCAATTTTTCTGTCTGTGTAGATGGTGTAATCCCATAGAATGGTTACATCTTCTATTTCTGTAACCGGTGCTGGATGATGTTCATACCAGTGTTTGTTTACAGCTTTTCCATAATGTTTGCACATTGTCCAATGTAAATATTGCCCAACTCTATCGTGGCGATTTTTATATTCGTTTGGGGCAAGCACAGAACAGCCTGAGATTAGGTGGTCTATTGTTTCTTGGTGTTTATCACAAAACCTGCATTTTGGATCCATATTATTATGCATAATATTTGCCTGAAAGTTTCTCGTGAAAAGACTTTGGTCTTGTGCTGCAAGTATAAATCCTTCAGTTTCAGACTTTAATCCAGATGCACGTAACCATCGATGAGTATTAACTTTGTCAACATTGGATTTATTGGCACGTACTGGATATTGGCCATGCAGAGGTTTGTCTTGCCAGCGCTGTTTCATCTTTTCAAGAGCTTTATCTTTGGCTTTCATTTTCATATTTTTTGCCGCAATAGTTGGTTCTTGGCTTCTGTTTTGCTTTTCTACAGAATCTACTAACTGTAAATCTTGTTTGTATTTACTGCCTTCTTTTATTATTGAATATAATTATTATTATTATTATTATTATTATTATTAAAGATAATGATCGTTATTATTATCATTATTATTGCTAAGATCGCCATTAATAATAACGATAATACTAATATTATTAGTTTTTTCTTACTTTGTTAATATTTTCTCATCATCATCACATTGTTACCGCAGTTTGGAGTTTAAATGTAAGGTCAATAGACACCTCCTAACACAGTAACCTGCTCCCATTCTATCAAACACTCTTCCCATCTGCCCAACCCTCATCCTCGCTATCCTTACTCATCTGTCACCTTCCTCCTGACATTCCCTATGTCTAACCACTCCTTCTCTTTACCTTCCCCTATGTAGCCCCATGCGCAATAGTGGCAGTGGAATGCCTTGCTTGGGGTGAGATGATTAAAAAAAAAAGTTGATGGAAATATTATTTCATTCACCTTAAAAGATTATACTTATCAGATACAAATATTATTATTGCAGTAGAAATTAATATAAACATCTAACATTTCGATTCTTCTAGTTAAAATAAGGCCCCTAAATTTACTCTCCTGTATTTGAAAAAGTTTTTTAAGATCAATCCAAGGTCTTCTTATAGTCTGGGATGGAAATACAACATTCTAGATATGGCATCCGCGTTTAAAAATTAACATTTTATATCTGACTCTCTTGAGCATCAATAAAATGTTTTCTTTCTTCCCCTTCCTCCCACTATTCCTTTCGTGGGGATAAAATCAAGCCACTCATTTTTGTAATAAATTTTCGGTATGAGGATGTGAATATTTTTTAAATATTCACGAAATAAATTATCATAATGGATTTGTAAATTATTCTAATTTATTTTCATTATAATGCTCTGTTAAATTCTAACCAAGAGTTCTTATCGGATTACGATCATCCGTGTAATTAACCTTACAAATTACCAAGTCTACTACTTAATTATACAATATTTAATTATATTGTATTCAATTATATATATATATATATATATATATAGCAACTATTTGGAAGTAGATGAAAGCGTTGCGAAAAAGGGACAAAGAGACATGATGTTGCAACCATCATATTGTCTATTTCAACATGTCAGTTTGATACATACATAATCAACACAAGTCAATCGTAGAATGAAGAAAATTCTACCGGAAGCATTCTCATAAAAAAAAGTAATGGCCGACTTGACTATGAAAGTCAACAAGAAAATCATTAGAGCCTTTAATATTTTAGAATTTAAAACAGAGATTGCTTCCAACTCAAAGACTGTGAATTGCATATGCATTAACGTCAACTTCGAAAATAATTCTCTTAAACCGTACTATAAGGAAAATGCAACTCCTACCTACATCAACATTTATTATAACTACCCTGTCACCATTTTAAAACAAATAGTGCATTGGATATCGGCTCGGAACGAGAAATCGGGGAGCCGAGTTCGAATTCCAGCCGAATTCCTTGCATTCACTTACGCGCAAGTACCCTTGGGAAAGGTATTAATCCATCTATTCCTTCCAGTTATGGGTTAAATAACAGGACAGATTGGGTTCTATAGCCTTGGTCGGCAACCAGTTTACCGCAGAAAGCAATGGCAACCTACTGCGGGATAATCTTCTGCCCAGTCAGTCATGTCTCTTTCGAGACATGATCGCCCAAGCGTGTATCATGTATGGCACTTAACTGACTAACTGGCTGACCGAGGACTGTAAATCCTAGAATTAGCCGATTATCTTTTAACCTTAGACTCTTTAGCGATAATAAAAGATTATTTGAAAAGTACCCCAGAATAGCAGGTGTAAAGATAAATTAATCTATTCAACACCCACTTGCAAATTTGAATCGCAGAATGCTAAAGGTAGTCATAAAAAAAGAAACGGCAGATTATGTTGTTGAACAGTAATTCTGTAGACTATCAACTGTTAACATTGGAAAGTTTTTCTTAGATTCATAAGTAAGCATTTTCACAACGATAACCCTAAATAAAATATTTAAAAAAAAAACGACGAAAATTAGTTATTCCTGTACTAGTATATGTGCAACAATATCAGCTCCTATAAAAGTCAAGTTTTAATGAATTTCATTGAAAATAATACAAAACCTGGTATTATACCCACCTGCACTTGCAGATCCAAAGAAAACCTGCCTGGTGGAAAGCAAATGTAGATCTACTAAGCTACCATTTTCCCTAAACAGAACAAGGAAAAATATAACGTCTACATCGGAATCTCAGTGGAGATTTGGAAAGAAAGATTTTGTACGCATAGGCACTCTTTTACTAACACTAATTTAAAATTTCAGATTGCCCTCGGCTAGTACTCCTACGTGAAAAATGTAATCTGACTTTAGCAGAAAAATTAGGATTTTAAAATATCAATATCATAATCTACTTCTTAATCAACGTAACAAATTAATTAGCAAAAGTCGTCAACGAAGTAGTTGTACACTCTATTTATTATCCCCTCCTTCAATTTATTCATAATACGATTTGCCTTTGCAAAAATTAGAATTAAAATTTGGAGAATCTACAGATTGTTCGTACCTACCGCCACTGATTGAATGGAAAAATTTTCTGCCTTCCACTAATAAAGGTGATTTACATAAATTAGAATAAAATAATTAAATAGTTATTATTTATCGCCTAAAGATACAGAAAGGCTGAAACCTAGGTCGCAGAAATATTTCATTTGCAAATGAAAAATATTCAAAAGTTCTACAATATAATTTTATTGAACTCTTGTTATTACAACTGTGTACTGGTATAATTTAATGATGACTAACTAATTATATATATATATATATATATATATATATATATATATATTCAAAACATATGCTGTTAAATATAAGAGACAATATCTATTATGCTTAATCATGAACCGTTCTAAACGTCGTATTTTGGCTTTAATTTCAGTTGAAAATAAAGACAAAAATTCTCCAACATTTGCATAATTTTTAAAGAAGCAAATTAATAAAAATTATCCAAATGTTGGAGAATTTTTGTCTTTATTTTCAACTGAAATTAAAGCCAAAATACGACGCTTAGAACGTCTCATGATTAAACATAATAGATATTCATTGTCTCTTATATTTAAGAGCATATGTTTAGAGAATTATTTGCTGCCTCGATGCACTAAATATATATATATACTAAACATATATATATATATATATATATATATATATATATATATACAGCGGTGTTCATTATAATGGGGTGCTCAATTTTAGACGTGAAGTATAGTTTTAAATTCGTTAGGAATCACCTGACAATTCATTTGTTTTCACTTTGTTTCTTTCTCCTAAAATTTTATACATTACGGCTTTTAATTGGCCAATTTGCTCAAAATACATTCTTAAATAAAAATAAAATAGATCTTGTTATCTTGACAAGAATTGTCTGAAGTTTTAATTTGTGGTTATTGCCTAAAATATTAGTCATCAATAATTCTTGTGTTCCATTCTAAAAATTCCAATTTCTTATTTATTTTACATCTGACATTTATTTACGTATATACATGTTTTTAATTTACAAGCATTTCTAAAGGTTGTAAATGTTTTGATTGCTGAATCAGGAAGCCTATGCTATTCTACAAAAAGGTTTAATCATATTACATCGACAATACACTTGTACTTCCGGGGCTATTGTTAAATCGAAACTCATGAATACTTTATTTCGGCGATTGAAATTGCGAAAGGAGAAAACGATGAAATGAAAAGAAAACCACGAGTAATATATTTTAAGCGGTATTCTCCCCTAAGCACTCATATCAGAAAAAAATATAACATTGAGGTAATATATCTTTGATCCATCTTTTCTTTTCACGGAATATCTAACCATATATATATATATAGATATAGATATATATACTATAGCCATCCGCAGACAGATCTATTTCGCTGTATCGCGGCTCATCAGTACGGCGAAGACTCCGTTCGCTTCCTAAGCTAGGATTGAAACCTGACCGAAGCGGCGACAGCAGGCGATTCTAACCTTAGGCTACGAGCGTTCGGTGGAAGTAAGCAGCCATTTTAGCGCATATAAACACGCCCATTAGCTAGGGTACTCCAATTCATTATCGAATGAGCGATGCGTATATACCGGAGTAGCTACTGTTTACAAAGCCTTCCACTCTTCCAGAGTGCTCAATCAGGGTGTGAGAGCGTAAATACTATAGTCATCCGCATATATATATATAACAATTGTTGAGATATTATCTTGTTCCAGAATATTCATTGAATAACAATGATTCGTTCTCGAACAATATTCCCAGCAATGATTTTCGATATGATTGTAATCCAATTCTATGTATTTCAGATCTCTATAACACCCACTCACATACACGTATTATTCTAGGAATAAAAAGAAATAATTTGATCTTTACCGTTCGATGCAACTCTGAGATTTGGATGTCCATTAAATATGTTTACCTGAATGTCGATTTATTTTTTCTGTAAATTCCTTTCCAAAGACGGAATATTTGATGATGTAAAGGTTGAATCTTCTCCCAGGAGACAGTTAACTGTTTTGACCTCATAAATAAATCTTGCAAGGGAAAATAAATCTGCGGCGAAACAATTGTAAATCTTTCAGATCATCTCATAAATTCTGTTCGAAATCTGATTGCGACAATTTAAAACTTTTTACATTCCTAAAATGTTTCGAAGACAAAAAAAAAAAGTGCTCGTGGTTAAGTCATACTCAATGGTAAAAAAAACGGTGTAGTAGCAGAAAGAGCGGTATTTTTTCTTTTTAAAATGAAAAGACGATAGGTTCTAATGAGATTCTTTAAAATCCCGGTTCACACTCCACTCACATCTATTGAACACAGTGAAGAGGCTCATCCCTTGTTTCCTGTTTAGGATGCGGTTCCCGGTTTTCTCTTTTCCAATCTTTTCACTCTTATTTTTTTTTCCAATTGGAGTAGATAGATTAAACTATCGCCCGGTTCACACTCCACCCACGTCTACTGAACAGGTGAAGAGGCGCATCCCTTGTTCCCTGTTTAGGATGTGGTTTCCGGCTTTCTCTTTTCCATTCTTTTTACCCTTACGTAGCCCCCTGCGCATCAGTGGCGTTATCGCCTTGCTTGGGGTGATATGATTAAAAAAAAAAAAAATTATAAAAACAGATAGCGACAGTTAAAATGATTTTTGCGACTCGAAAAATATCTTCAATTATTTTAGCTCATATATAATATATGAAATTTGTTAGCATTTGAAACAATATTTTCAATGCTGTAGACTAAACATAAGAGCAGTGATGTTTTAGAGAAAATGGAAATAAAATAGATGCTTATATTCAACACCAGCAAAGAGAAAAACCGCTTGGATAATTGTATATTCACAGGAGAATTTGGAAACAAAAGTTATAGAAAAAAGCAATACATAACACTGGCCAACACGGGCACCTCGAGTTTTATATAATCGTGTAGCCACAAGCAAGGCATTTTACTGCCACTGTTGTGCAGGGGGTTACATAGGAGGAATGTTATGAGAAAGAGTGACAGGCTACATAGGGTCTCAGGAAGAAAGTATGAGAAAGAAGAGAATACTGATGATTTGGAGTGGACGGAGAAAAAAAGCATAAAAGTGAGAGGGTGTAAGTTAGTGTGACAGATGGTGACTATTGACTTTACATTTGAATTCTTGAAGATTCTAGCTGTCGGGAAAGCAAATATGCGGAAGGAAATTCCACAGGTGGGAAGTGCGAGAAAAGAAGCTGATAGAGTAGAATCTGCGGTTACAATTTATGGATTTCACAGTAAAAGTGTGGGACCTAGTTGCTCATCTTGTGGCCCGAGGAAATTCATACATTGGGGGTACCAGTGAGTTAAGTTCATCGGAGCAGAAGCCGTGAAAGTATTTATAGAAGAGACACAGGGAAGCCACATTGCGTCGGTGAGAAAGCGACTGTATCCTAGCAGCCAAGTCGGGATCTGTCACATTACAGACTCTCCGTTGGATTTTGTCAAGGACCCCTAGGTGGATAGCAGGGGTACCCGACCAGATATGGCACCAATATTCAATGCACGGGCGGATGGCAGATTTGTATCTGAGCAGGATTGTTTCGAACGGGAAAAACTTCCTGACCCTACACAGAGAACCGACTTTCTTAGCAGCGGATTTAGCTATGGATTATATATAATTATTCCAATTAAGGTCTAATGTGAGAGTAAATCCAAGGAGGCGCAGTGTTTTAATTTCAGGGAGAGAAGCCTGATTCATGTTAATGGGTGGAGGAACGATTGTTAGCAAGCTTGTCTCGAAAGAATCTTTAGTAGTGAGTTCAATCCTCACTGAGTGTCCCTTACTTTCAGCCTTTGTGGCACATCTAAGCTACGCTTAGAAAATCACCATAACACTGACCAACACAATTTTTGTTCCTAAGAAAGAGGGCACTTTTTTTTTAGCTTATTTGATGGTGCTGATTCCCAAATTAACCCTACATATTCATTGTTAGCTACCATTTCTGCTATTCTAAAATTGCATATTTTAAGAAAAATATATCAATTTTCAATCTTGGCTGATTGAAATATTTAGTTAATATAGATCATAGAAACACATCAGTTTTCAGGTAGGCCGATCAATTTATGTCAACCACAAGAAATAAACTACATTTATGAAAAAAATGTGTTTCTAAGTCAAAAAATTTAAAAAAGAGTGACTTAATTTTTTCACTTCATTGCCAAAATTCAAAGTTACTGATAAAGTTAATCAGTAATACACTTCATCAGTAACACGTTAATATGACTATCAAGGTTCTTTTTTTACAGATATCTAGATAGATTTTCAGTTGATTGTGGTGGTTTACGTGATCAGCAAGGAGAGGGATTATATCAGCACTAGCAGTATAGCCCGGCGTTGCTCGGGTATAATGAAAGCTATAAAACTATTCCACGGTCCTGGAGCTCAGACTCTTTGAACGTTGGCAGGAAAGACTAAAAAGCAAAATTTATTTCCAGTTAAAGCGAAACCGTAGACTGAAAGAAAAATGAATGGATGTAAGTCAAATTTTCATTTCCTGGTATCGATATCAAATAAGTTTTTTCGTCGTAAACTGAAATTTGAAGGCTAAATAAGTCTTCTGATGGTATCATGGCTGAGACTAAGAACTACAATTATACCTGCTTAGAGCCAAACTCGAACCGAAAACTAAAATAAAAGTGGTGAAAAAATTCAGACATACAGGCAGATAAACAGACACACACACAAACATCTTAACTTTTTCTATATGTATTATCGATTTACTGCACTATTGTAAGAACTGCAACCTTCAAACTTCTGAATATCGTTTCTTATGTCGTTGTCTATGAGTCTATCAAATTTGAATAAAATCGGACCATTCCTTCTATAACCCGATTTTTTCGATTATCGATTTTCGATATTTATCGGGTGTTCCTCGACACAAAACCTAGCTAAGAAAAAATCGGAGACGCTTATAGTACAACTGTGTAAATTTTCAAGAAAATAGGTTTAGCCGTTTCGGAGTCTATAGTTAACGGACACGCACACATACACAGACATACACACACAGACAAAGTTCCATTTACAAATATGTTTAGATAGATTAGATATCAAAACATAGAAGAGTGCTACCAGGGACGGTGTTATAAACAAAAAATGGCTGACTACTGCTGGAGTATCACATAAGACTTAAATAACATTAGTGTCAAACAAGAAAAAGAACAGCTTTTACCATAGATCTTTTTTTCACTAAGTTTTTTTGTACTGTTAGATTATTGATTGATTTGATGAAAATACTTGTTAATCTTGGTTAATTCAATTCGCGACTGCTATGAACGACAAGATCCTTTTTATCGGTTCCTCTCTGACCAGACCAGTTCCTCAACTAGCTCTCTAACTATAACACATTTCTTGTTCGGTACACTCCATAACTGACAGAAAACTTGAAGCGTCACCTTTAAATTCACGGGAATTTTCCAGATTACGTTTTCATGAAGATGTCCCCAAGTTCTTTTAATCCATGAACTGACTAGCAACCAACACCCGTCTTAGCTTTTAATAGACTAAAAACTAATAAAATGATCTATCCCTGTATTTTTTAATCATTTCATTTCAAGCAAGGCGGGAATGTCACTAGTACGCAGGGGTTTACAGAAACTGAAATTAAAAGAGAATACTGGGTACAGAGGGTATTGAAAAAAGGATAAAAGACGAACGAGATTCACGAAGATAGAACGAGGAATGTATATCTTTGGATTTTCTCGTGAACCTCGAAATGAATAGCAAAAGCCTCCGACCAGATATGGAAACAGTATCTATTGCACGAACGAGCGGTAGATTAATAAATGTGCAAAATGGATTCCGATGGATTTCTTTGAAAATATAAAAAAAGTATGGATCTGATTCCGTTGCAAATCATTCTTTGGATTTAGATGAATAGCAGGAAAACCAGACAATATATGAGAACAGTATTGAATGACCGGACGAATGGTAGATATATAAATGACGAGAAAAAAATTATGGATTATTCTTGTGAGACCGATATTTACTTACATCATGGACTTTTCCAGTACTATATTAATATGTGAATGGTAGTATTATGGGAGTAGCACCAGAAGTGCTACTATTGACACTGTCAACAAAAAGCACTGACCCAGTCGTGGTTCCGCCGAAGGGTAGAAGCACGACTGGGGAAAAATAGACAGCTATTTTTTGGCCGGGCCATATAGCCAGGAAATCCCAGTCATAATTGACCATGTGTCACATGTTGCCCTTACTGGGAGGGACAGCTAAATAATGTAGCACCAGAAGTGCTACTATTGACACTGTCAGCTCTCTGCCTTCGGGTGGAGGGCGCTATCTACTTTCGGGCAGAGAGCACTAACCCAGTCGTGGTTCCGTAGAATCACGACTGGGAAAGATAGACAAGTATTTTTGGCCGAGCTATATGGCCGGGAAGACCCACATTAAAAAGACCTTGTGTCACATCTCGCCTTACGTGGAAGGTGGGTAAATACCGTAGCACCAGTAGTGCTGCCTTTGTCACTCTCAGCTCTCTTCCTGTGTGCGGAGAGCGCTAACTCAGTCGTTGCTCCGCCGAAAGGTAGAGTATAGATTGGAGAAAGATAGACAGATAATTTTGGCCGGGCTATATGGCGCGGAAGACCCACATAAAAATGGACTTGCGTCACAATTCACCTTAAGTGGGGAGGCCGATTAAATATTGTAGCACCAGTAGTGCGCAGCCGCGTACGACCAGCAATATCGGACACAACGAGATAGTAAGCTCCGCTTACTCTTACACTATTATTTGTAACTTTTTCATTTTTTTATTTTATTTTAGAAAATGAAAATGTCTTTTAGTTTTGTATTCAAAAATGTTTTGCTGAGAATATTCTTTTCTTTCAAAAATGTGCTATGGAAATTTTTTTTTCTTCAAAAATATATTGCTGGTAATATTTTTCTTCAAAAATGTATATTTTTCTATGAAAGTCTATTTTTACGTCTACAAAAGTGCATTTTTACGTCTATAAAAGTGTATTTTTATACTTTCACAGTGTTTTGATCCCAGTTTGGTGGGGTAGCTATTTGCCTATAGCTGGGACCCTAACAGGTGCTACCACTTCGGGTCAGGGTGAACCTGGAAACAATAGCAGTTAAGAGGTGGTTTCATTTTTTTTAATAACTTCCCAATCAAAAATCTTGTTGCTAGATGCAATTTAACGTCATGCCTAAGACCAAGGAACGCTGGAAGAAGATTTAATAAGAAATTACAATATTTTCTGCTAAATGGTAGCAACAAGTATATATTTCGTTTCCCAACAATGTTTTGGCCGACCCCTTTCAGTCAGATACATAGCTCTTTAATGAAAAGTGCACTGGTATCGCTTTCATACCGTTCTGACGCCTGTTCTAATATTCATATTATGATTCTAATTGACATTGTTTTACATAATTTTATTTTAGCATCTCATAGATGCATGTTTTAATTAGCAATTTTTCAAATCGGTTACATTACTGTATCACTGCCTAATGTGAGCGTTTTTGACTTTCATACACTAAAAAAAATTCAAACAAGTTATAAGTGTTCGTTATAAACAAAAAGCCCAGCCTAATAAAAATGTGTTCTGTAACGTGATGGTTGAAATACGAGAACTTTAAACTGACTTAAACTATGATTAAATTAAAAAAAAAAAATCATAAAGTGAATTCTAATTTTTTTTAATCGATACAACACAAATTTTACTACATTCAGACTATTGTTCTCATCTTTGTTGCCATTTGTACGACGTTTCGGCCGTTCTAAGACAGGCCTTCTTCAGGTGCGAGAAATATCGAAACGAACCCTTTATTATAATCACTGGGGTATATGATCCTCATTCCTTTCGTAAGAGAGACAGAGAGAGTTGTTTTTTTTTTCATATTTCTCCATTTATGGGCATTATATCCCTGATATTATACATTTCACGAACTGAACCGAATGGCTCAAACGAATATAATGTTAAATATGGTTTGTTCTTAGAGAGATATTTATAATATTACTAGCAGTATAGCCCGGCGTTGCTCGGGTGTAATGAAGGCTTTAAAACTAATCCACGGTCCTGGAGCTCAGACTCTTTGAACGTTGGCAGGAAAGACTAAAAAGCAAAAGTTGTTTCCAGTTAAAGCGAAACTGTAGACTGAAAGAAAAATGAATGGAAGTCAAATTTGGATTTCCTGGTATCGATATCAAATAAGTTTTTTCGTCGTAACCTGAATTTTGAAGGCTAAATAAGTCCTCTGAGTAAATGGTATCATTGCTGAGACTAAGGACTCTAATTATACCTACTTAGAGCCAAAGCTGAAACAAAAACTAAAATAAAAGGTCTGAAAAAAATACAGACATACAGGCAGATAAACAGATACACACACACAGACATCTTGCCTTTTATATATATTTATTATCGACTTTCTGCACTATTGTAAGAACTGCAACCTTGAAATTTCTGAATATCGTTTCTTATGTCTTTGTCTATGAGTTTATCAAATTTGATTCAAATCGGACCATTCCGTCAACAACCCGATTTTTTCGATTATCGATTTTCGATATTTATCGGGGGTACCTCGACACAAAACATTGCTAAGAACACTCGAGAGACGCTTATAGTACAACTGTGTAAATTTTCAAGAAAATCGGTTCAGCCGTTTCGGAGTCTATAGGTAACGGACACACACACACATACACACACAGACAAAATTTCATTTATAAATAAGTTTAGATAACATGCACTAAATTATCTATACTCGTGTCCCACGCGGTAAATAATACATAGCAGATCTAATCAGCATAGCATTGTGCAAGGAAAAGCTAAAAAAAGATGTTACATATAAATTGGTGACACCCCTGTACAATAGGAAGAGTTTCTTAAGGACTACAGATCCAAACGGCACACATTCATCTATATCCGAGGCAAGGCCAATTTTCACAAAAGGATGATAGTCTTGGCTTGGACTACGTATAACAGATTCATTCTATATTGGAGAATATATCCCAAAGTTAAACGGCACCATGGATTGGTAAACTGCTGGAAAGGCAGATTCAACCTCTGCAAGTGTCAGACTAAGGACGAGACAAAAGAAAGTAACTACTCTACCAGCTTCTTTTCTCGCACTTCCCGCTTGTGGAATTCTCTTCCGCATACTTGCTTTCCTGACAGTTACAATCTCCAAGAATTTAAATTTAAAATCAATAGTCATCTCTTGTCTCACTAACTTACATCCTCACTCTCATGCTTTTCTACATCCACCCCACTCTCATCAGTACTCTCTTCCCTCTCCTAATCTCTTCCTGACACCCCCTGCAACCTCTCACTCCTCATAACATTCCTCCTCGTCCACCCCACTCTCATCAGTAATCTCTTCCCTCTTCTACTCTCTTCCTGACACCCCCTGCAACCTCTCACTACTCAACATTCCTCCTATGTAACCCCCTGCACAACAGTGGCAGTAATATGCCTTGCTTGGGACGACATGATTATAAAGAAAAAAAGGGTTTATTTGCTCTAAACAAGCTGAAGCATAAACGATAGTTTTGTCGATGTATGGAGTGACGTCATGTTACCCACGTGACTATGTCTGCCAAAGCGAAATAAGCGCCTTCCCTATCATTCTTTTCCTTCTATGCGCCTTGTCCTTTCAGGACGTAGGCGATCATGGCTTCCTACATCTCCCTATCCCTGATAGCTCTTAGCACGCTTTCTCCTGTTACACCATGCAACCCTCGTTCTATATACTAGTAGCTCAAGCCCATAAATCTAGAATATAAATGTATAGAAACTATCATTGTCACAAAATGAGGGATCAGTTTATATATTAAATATAATTTAGATTTGATCCCCCACTTTATAACCACATTATAATTTCTTCTAAACAGTTGGCATATATTTTCTTCTATGTGCCCTGTCATTTCACGACGTAGGCGATCATGGCTTTCCACGTCTCCCTATCCCTGGTGTCTCTGAGCACGCTTTTTCCTGTTACACCATGCAACCCTCGATCCGTCATCCATCTGATCATGTCCTTCAAATATTTTATCCGCTGATTTCCTCTCTCGCTTTTTCCCTCTATCTGGCCTGTTAGTAACAGGTTCTCTAAGCCCTCCTTCCTCATTGAATGTCCCAGGAACTTTAGCTGTCTCTTCCTGATGCAGTATTAATTTCCTTTTCCTCTCCGTCCTTTCCAAAATCTCGTCATTGCTCACATGCTCGGTCCATGATATCCGCAGCATCCTTCTGTAGAACCACATTTCAATTCCTTCAAGTTTTTCCTTCATCTTCGAAGATATTGTCCAACATTCACTGCCATATTGAAGAACTGACATCACAGAGCAATCCAGCACTCTCTTCTTGGTTTTCCTTCATCTTTGATGATATTGTCCAACATTCACTGCCATATTGAAGAACTGACATCACATAGCAACCCAGTACTCTTCTCTTTGTTTCTAGTGAAATTTTCTTGTTTCTTAATACTTTACTCAACTTCTGGAATGCTTCTTTTACCATGCCAATTTGCCGTGAGATCCAAAGGCGAATTGGCATGGCGAAAGAAGCATTCATTATCATTTCACGTACTTATGATAGTAACTTTTCATTTATAAAAATGCGTGCCTTCCGAAATTTTAAACTGAGGCTATTTATAATGTTCAAACATATGTGAATGAATCAAATCTAATTAAACATGATTTTTTTCTGTGTTCTTTCGGAATTCGCAAATTACTCACCCTAAGTATTAATTACCAGCCATATTCCCCGAATGTTTTAACTCATTAATTCTATTATTGTGTTTATTTCTGTCTTTTGTTGTTGGGGAAATTGTTTTTTTTTTTTCGTCGATGGTTCTGTATTATGTTGCAATAAATGCCATTAATTTCCTAATTACATTTATTAATATTTGTGATTCCGAAACAAATTGAATAAAAAATTGTTTACTTCGTAAATTACCACCGCGATAGGATTGCACAAATAATAAAAATAAGAATAATACTTACCGGTACTATTTGAGGCGAATATGATTGAAAATAGATGTAAAAATGTACTCACCTGAAAATATATAGAAAAGAAAAACATTTATTTGAATGTAGATATAAATTTTCTTTGATGCATGTTTCATTCAATAATATAGACAAGTTTTGTCGATTTATTTTATTTAAATTTTTTTCATATCGCCTGATAAGCTTGATAGCGTTATCGTTGAAAGAGGAAAGAAAATCACAATATTGATACATGTTTTTTATTTGATCCTTTCTAAGCTTTCGGCTTACATCAGCCATTATCAAAGATGACAATTGTGTTGGTTGTAATAAGCAGTTCGCGGACGAACGATAGTAGTAGTCGTCTATTTTGTTTGTGTAGAGGATTAGTAAACACGTGCGTGCATGCTGCCCGTTACGACCAACACTATTTTCCTCTTTGATAATGGCTGATGTAAGCCGAAAGCTCAGAAAGGATTAAATAAAAACATGTATCAATATTGTGATTTTCTTTCCTCTTTCAACGATAATGCTATTTAGCTTATCAGACGATATGAAAAAAATTTAAATAAAATAAATCGATAAAATTTGTCTATATTGTTTAAATGAACATGCATAAATGAAAAAATGCTGCCTAAATACACATAAATTTTCTGCTATATAACATTAAAAAAGCTATTAATATTTTACAGAAAATTCAAAAATCTGTCTTTAAATTTGGTCCTAGACGTCTGTAGAACTTTATGTCTTTTCGTTTGGCCGTACACGTCTGTAGAGCTATAGATCTGCGGTGTAGATTAATATTTCTTTGATTCGGCCTTGTGTCAGACTTAACCGAACTCCCTACAGCTTACAAGTTTTATCCAGAATTATCATCAGAGGGTTTTTCAGCATTATCAGAATTGTCATCATCAGAAGGTTGGTTGTTAGTTGGAATGTGTGGATCAGTGTAGAAGAGTGAAATAATAAAATATACAACATTATGAATTTTAAAATAGAAATTTATTAAAAGAGAAATAACAAGAATTCGTAGAATTTAATGTTAATTGAGAAAGTTAAGGATATCAAAAGTTCGTACAAAATGTTCGTTGTAGCAATTGTAGAGAGAGAGAAAGTTAAGGGTATCAAAAATTCGTACAAAATGTTCGTTGTAGTAATTGGAGAGAGAGAGAGAAAGTTAAGGGTATCAAAAGTTCGTACAAAATGTTCGTTGTCGTAACTGTAGAGAGAGAGAGAAAGTTAAAGGATATCAAAAGTTCGTACAAAATGTTCGTTGTAGCAATTGTAGAGAGAGAGAAAGTTAAGGGTATCAAAAATTCGTACAAAATGTTCGTTGTAGTAATTGGAGAGAGAGAGAGAAAGTTAAGGGTATCAAAAGTTCGTACAAAATGTTCGTTGTCGTAACTGTAGAGAGAGAGAGAAAGTTAAAGGATATCAAAAGTTCGTACAAAATGTTCGTTGTAGCAATTGTAGAGAGAGAGAAAGTTAAGGGTATCAAAAATTCGTACAAAATGTTCGTTGTAGTAATTGGAGAGAGAGAGAGAAAGTTAAGGGTATCAAAAGTTCGTACAAAATGTTCGTTGTCGTAACTGTAGAGAGAGAGAGAAAGTTAAAGGATATCAAAAGTTCGTACAAAATGTTCGTTGTAGCAATTGTAGAGAGAGAAAGTTAAGGGTATCAAAAATTCGTACAAAATGTTCGTTGTAGTAATTGGAGAGAGAGAGAGAAATTAAGGGTATCAAAAGTTCGTACAAAATGTTCGTTGTCGTAACTGTAGAGAGAGAGAGAAAGTTAAAGGATATCAAAAGTTCGTACAAAATGTTCGTTGTAGCAATTGTAGAGAGAGAGAAAGTTAAGGGTATCAAAAATTCGTACAAAATGTTCGTTGTAGTAATTGGAGAGAGAGAGAGAAAGTTAAGGGTATCAAAAGTTCGTACAAAATGTTCGTTGTAGTAATTGTAGAGAGAGAGAGAGTGAGAGAGAGTTAAGGGTATCAAAAGTTCGTACAAAATGTTCGTTGTAGCAATTGTAGAGAGAGAGAAAGTTAAGGGTATCAAAAATTCGTACAAAATGTTCGTTGTAGTAATTGGAGAGAGAGAGAAAGTTAAGGGTATCAAAAGTTCGTACAAAATGTTCGTTGTAGTAATTGTAGAGAGAGAGAGAGAGTGAGAGAGAGTTAAGGGTATCAAAAGTTCGTATAAAATGTTCGTTGTAGCAATTGTAGAGAGAGAGAAAGTTAAGGGTATCAAAAATTCGTACAAAATGTTCGTTGTGGTAATTGGAGAGAGAGAGAGAAAGTTAAGGGTATCAAAAGTTCGTACAAAATGTTCGTTGTAGTAATTGTAGAGAGAGAGAGAGAGTGAGAGAGAGTTAAGGGTATCAAAAGTTCGTACAAAATGTTCGTTGTAGCAATTGTAGAGAGAGAGAAAGTTAAGGGTATCAAAAATTCGTACAAAATGTTCGTTGTAGTAATTGGAGAGAGAGAGAAAGTTAAGGGTATCAAAAGTTCGTACAAAATGTTCGTTGTAGTAATTGTAGAGAGAGAGAGTGAGAGAGAGTTAAGGGTATCAAAAGTTCGTACAAAATGTTCGTTGTAGTAATTGGAGAGAGAGAGAAAGTTAAGGGTATCAAAAATTCGTACAAAATGTTCGTTGTAGTAATTGGAGAGAGAGAGAGTTAAGGGTATCAAAAGTTCGTACAAAATGTTCGTTGTAGCAATTGTAGAGAGAGAGAAAGTTAAGGGTATCAAAAATTCGTACAAAATGTTCGTTGTAGTAATTGGAGAGAGAGAGAGAAAGTTAAGGGTATCAAAAGTTCGTACAAAATGTTCGTTGTAGTAATTGTAGAGAGAGAGAGAGTGAGAGAGAGTTAAGGGTATCAAAAGTTCGTACAAAATGTTCGTTGTAGCAATTGTAGAGAGAGAGAAAGTTAAGGGTATCAAAAATTCGTACAAAATGTTCGTTGTAGTAATTGGAGAGAGAGAGAGTTAAGGGTATCAAAAGTTCGTACAAAATGTTCGTTGTAGCAATTGTAGAGAGAGAGAAAGTTAAGGGTATCAAAAATTCGTACAAAATGTTCATTGTAGTAATTGGAGAGAGAGAGAGAAAGTTAAGGGTATCAAAAGTTCGTACAAAATGTTCGTTGTAGTAATTGGAGGAGAGAGAGAGAGAGAGAGAGAGAGAGAGAGACAATGTCCGAGGCGCAAGAAGTTGACGCTACATGCTTAGATGATTGTCTGGCGGCTCTAATCTGTGACTGTGATTGACGCTGACCGGGGCCTTTTAAAGTATTCAGATTTTCGCATTTACTCACGAAGTCCTCAAGTCTTGCAAGTCGCTCCTATTGGTCAAAAATCATTTTGACACCTACTTGCGAATTCTGGGTTCGACTTTTTCTTTAAGCACATGGTCAATCCTTTTTCTATTTTGGAAAAACCAGGATTTCACACGTCGTTGTGAATTTTTGTAAAAGTGAAGAAGAGAGTTGATTTTAATTAATTTCTTATCCGCTACAGTATTTTCCGTTTGTACGTGTGTATAAAGCTACACTACAGGCCATAAGTATTAGGCGACCCAACTTTTTTTTAAAAGAAATCATGTATTTCTTACTATTTTTAGTATTTATTGCCAAACGAAAATAGAAGGGTTCTTTTGTTATAATTACTTTACTAAATTTTACAAGGAAGGAATCACCTTAATTTTTTTTCATTCTTTCATTGATGAAACTGCAATATAGGTCATTAACAAATTCATTTGATGCATATGTTATTGTGCAGTATTAACACAAGAATGATTCTATTTTCATTTATAATTATTCACATGGCAATAATTACTACAAAATAGTATGAAATAATTCATTTTTTAAACACTGGTGTGGTCTAATAATTGTGGCCAGTGGTGTATCTCTCTTTCTATTTGGTCTTACACGTCTGTAGAGCTTTCTATACTTCCGTTTGGCCGTTGTCGTCTGTATAGTTAAAGATCTTTCCGTTTTGGTGTATATGAGTGTAAAGCTGCTTTTCCGTTTGGCTGTATTTTTCTGTAGGGGTATCCGACTTTCTGTTTGACCGTGTTTGTCTCTAGTAGAATATGTCTTTCTGGTTGGCCGTATTTGTTTGATGAGTTATCTGTCATTCAGTTTGACCGTATTTGTCTGCAGAGGAATCTGTCTTTTCGCTTGGCCGTAAACGTCTGTAGATCGGTCTTTCCATCTAGCCGTACACGTCTGTAGAGCTGTCTCACCGTTTGACCGAATTTGTCTGTAGAGCTATATGTCTGTAGAGCTATATGTCCACATATAGAGCGATTTGGCCGAATTTGTCTGTAGAGCTATATGTCCGCATATAGAGCAATTTGACCGAATTTGTCTGTAGAGCTATATGTCTGTAGAGCTATATGTCCACATATAGAGCAATTTGGCCGAATTTGTCTGTAGAGAATTATGTCTGTAGACCTATATGTCCGCATATAGAGCAATTTGGCCGAATTTTTCTGTAGAGCTATATGTCTGTAGAGCTATATGTCCGCATATAGAGCGATTTGGCCGAATTTGTCTGTAGAGAATTATGTCTGTAGAGCTATATGTCCGCATATAGAGCAATTTGGCCGAATTTGTCTGTAGAGCTATATGTCTGTAGAGCTATATGTCCACATATAGAGCGATTTGGCCGAATTTGTCTGTAGAGAATTATGTCTGTAGACCTATATGTCCGCATATAGACAATTTGGCCGAATTTGTCTGTAGAGCTATATGTCTGTAGAGCTATATGTCCGCATATAGAGCAATTTGGCCGAATTTGTCTGTAGAGCTATATGTCTGTAGAGCTATATGTCCGCATAGAGAGCAATTTGGCCGAATTTGTCTGTAGAGCTATATGTCTGTAGAGCTATATGTCCGCATATAGAGCAATTTGACCGAATTTGTCTGTAGAGCTATATGTCTTTCCGTTTGGCTGTGTTTCTCTGTAGAGGAATCTGTCTTTCTGTTTTGCCGTAATTATTTGTAGAGCTACCTCTCATTATGTTTGATCTTACACGTCTGTATAGCTGTTTGTGTTTTCCTCTGGTCATAGACGTTTGTAGAGCTAGCTGTCATTTCATTTGGTCGTAAACGCCTGTAGTGCTGGTTTTAAGTTTGGCTCTAGTTTTCTGTAGAGCAATCTGTCATTCCGTTTAGCCGTATTTATCTGTGGTCAAACCTGTCTTTCCGTTTGGCCGTACACGTCTGTAGAGTTGTCCTTTCGTTTGACCATATTTGTCTGTAGAACTATCTCACTTCAAATTTCACCGTGCACGTCTGTAGAGCTGCCTGTTTTTCTGCTTGGGCGTACACGATGGTAAAACTATCTGCCATTCCGTTTGGACGAACACATCTGTAGAGCTATATATGTTTGCGTTTGAACGTACATGTCTGTAGATCTGACTGTTTTTTCTTTCGACCATACACAACTTTAGAGCTATCTGTCATTGCGTTTAACTGTGTTTGTCTATAGAGACATATATCTTTCTGTTTGTCCGTACACGTCTGAAGATATGTCTTTTCGTTTGGCTGTATTTGTCTGCTAAGGAAACTGTCATTATGTTTGGTCGGAATAGTCTGTAAAGCTCTCTGTCTTTCCGTTTGGCCGAATTTGTCGGGATGCCAAGTCAGGATCTATTATATTGCAGATATTTTGGATAATGTCGAGAACCTTGATATGAATAGACGAAGCACCCGACCAGATATGACTACAAGATACAATGCACGGACAAAGAGTAGATTTATAAATGTGCAAGATAGATTCTGGGGAGAAAAAATACATAGTATGATATGCACAAATTATATATATATATATATATATATATATATATATTAAAACAACCCACACTTACTAAAAACACGTTTAAATCTGGTCATAACATATTACATTGCATTTAAATATATGGTTCTGATATCATTTCGAGCTCTCACGCGGTGTGACGTCATAGAACGGTATTACAAATTTACTAACTGCGTTTGCTATTTGGTGATTTTTGTCGTTGCTTAGCAAAGTTTTATGTCAACGCAGGATGGAATCGTCTTTGATGTTGGCTGTTTTTATGTTAATGTCCCTGTAACCTCTCTGAAGATGACTCATGTGAGCCGAAAGCTTAAAACCAAAATATTAAAAAAATATCCAAATGTTGGACAACTTTTGTCTTCATTCTCACCTGAAATTAAAGCTAAAATACGATGTTTAGAACGACTCATGATTAAACATAATAGACATTCATTGTCTCTTATATTCAACAATATATGTTTAGAAAATTATCTGCTGCCTCGATAAACTAAATTATATATATATATATATATATATATATATATATATATATAAAATCGTAACGCCACTGATGTGCAGGGGGCTACATAAGAGTAAAAAGGTTAGATAGGAAGAGAGTAAAGACAACGACGAACCAGTTAAGGATAGGAATACAGGTGTGTTGACAGTTGCAAGGGTAGAGAGAAAGGAAAATATATACAGGGTGTTGTAGAAGAGAAATAGAGTCAAATGGTTAAGTGATGGGTATTGACATTGCATTTAAATTCCTTGAGGTTGCAGCCATCAGAAAAGCGTGTCAAGAACACTGAGATGAATAGCGGGTGCACCTGACCATATATGACGGTAATATTCCATGCACGGACGGATGTTTGATTTGTATGTATGCGAGATAGATTCAGGAGAAAAAAACATCCTGGCCCGACACACCCAAACTTAGAAGTGGATATATATATATATATATATATATATATATAGTTTGTGTACATCAGACTATGTATTTAGACAATTAAGTGTTTATTTATCTTAATCTTTCTTCCTCTTATTTTTCTGATGTTTGATCATTGATCAGTGATTTTGGAAAGATAGTCAGGCCGAGTATATCCTACCTTTCCGTTATATATCTGTACGTATTTTCTTAGATATTGAATTGCTTTTGTCCAGGTTTTTCATAAATCACTATATAATCATCGCTCTACTCATCATTAAATCATACACACACGCATAATCATTCTCCTTTCGTTCTTTTAGTTATTGTACTTGTTTTCTGCGCGTCGTGAGAGCGGCCCATTATCGAAGCTCTAATCCTGCGAAGATAATTAGTTTCGCTATCGACAAAAGTCTGCATGAAATGCCAACTCTAACCAACAAAGACGGACCGCTGGATTCTCATTCAGTAAAGCGTTTTTAACATGAGCACTAAAAGGCGGAATACACACGCACACAGAAACCCATGAGCGCACATTTGCAGACAGATATTAATTATAGTACACAGTAGCTCTCCTGCAAGCCAGAATATATTAAAGAAACGCCAGTCAGTTAAGTGTCACACGAGATACACGCTTGGCGATCATGTCTCGAAAGAGGCATGATTGACTGGGCAGAAGATTATCCCGCAGTAGGTAGCCATTACTTTCTGCGGCAGACTGGTTGCCAGCCAAGGCTATAGAACCCAATCTGTCCTGTTATATGACTCATAGCTAGAGGGGAAAGAAATGTATTATATTATTATGTAGAAATTAGTGGGGGATCGGTTTCCTATTGTTATGAAGTAATAAACTGATCCCCCACTTTATGACCAGTAGAAGCCTTTATCATTATTCCAACTATTATATTCAGTCAGTCAGTTAAGTGCCATACGTGAAACACGCTTGGGCGATCATGCCCCGAAAGAGACATGACTGACTGGGCAGAAGATTATCCCCCAGTAAGATGCCATTGCTTTCTGCGCCGGACTGGTTGCCATCCAAGGCTATAGAACCCAATCTGTCCTGATATTTGACTAATATCTAGAGGAAGAAGTTATGTATTATCTTATTAAGTACTAATTAGTGGGGGATCAGTTTATTACTTCATAACAATAGAAAACAGATCCCCCACTTTATACCCAGTAGAAGCCTAATTCATGTTTCCAACTATTATGTTAAGTCAGTCAGTTAAGTGCCATACGTAATACACGCTTGGGAGATCATGTCTCGAAAGAGACATGACTGACTGGGCAGAAGATTATCCCGCAGTAGGTTGCCATTGCTTTCTGCGGTAGACTGGTTGCCAGCCAAGGTTATAGAACCCAATCTGTCCTATTATTTAACCCATAGCTGGAGAAAAGAGACGGATTAATACCTTTCCCAAGGGTATTTGTGCGTTAGTGAATGCAAGGAATTCAACTGGAATTTGAACTCGGCTCCCCAATTTGTCGTTCCGAGTCGATATCCACTGCATCACAATGCACATCCGGAGAACGTAGAAGCATATAAAGACGTATATGCCAGAAAGAAAAAATGATTTTATAATAGCATAAACATATGGACATAAGAAAATGCTTGGCAATCTCATCACAGATGAAGAGAAAAATTCCTGGGTTACCTGAAACGGACAAAGACTGTTGGCAGAATTTGACATTCACAAGACGAGTGTTTCTATGTGCCGAGCTTCTTCAGGACGTGGGTGATCATGGCCTTCCACATCTCCTTATCCTTTTTAACACTTAACACCCCTTCTCCTAATATCCTACTCAACCCCGCTCCGCTGTCCCCTCAAGTATGTCATGTGTTGCAATCCCTAGTCTCTCTTTCACTCTATCCATTCTGTGAGCATCAGATTCTCCAAGCTGTCCTTCCTCAATACATGTACCAGAAACTTCAGCTGTCTTTTCCAGGCGTTAAGTATTAGTTTTCTTTTCGTACTCCATTCTTTGACATACGGTCCCGGGCATGACGGTAAACTGCATCTGGCAGGAAGGCCTCTGATTTCCGGGAACTGCAAAATCGTATTAGCCTTTGTATTGCTAATGATGGTGTACATGTGGAAAATTAAATAAAATTTCAATAAAGCATTAAGAAATATAAATTTACAAATTATTTCTATCGAAAAGACAAATAAAGTTAAATTTTTACAGTGCACACAAAATTTATGGACACTATATATATATATTATATATATATATATATATATATACAGAAGGATGCTGACGATATCATGGAGTCTGTCTCCTTCTACCATGCACCCGTAGCACAGACGTAGAATCGCCGATTCGGTCGGGTTTCAATCCTGGCTAAAAGGCAATCGACTGTCTAACCGTACTGTTGAACTGTGATACAACGAAACAGATCTGTCTGCTGATGAGTATATATATATATATATATATATATATAGTGAAGTTCATGAGATTAAGATTTCATGAGATCCGTTTAGTCGGGTTATGTTCCACTATGTACATGACCTTGCGAAGATCACCGAGATAATTTATTTCCTTCAAATGGAACGGTTTACTTTAAATCTTGCGTTATATGGTCTCTTTCAAGACATGACTAACTGGACAGATTATCCCGCAGAAGGTTGCCATTGCTTTCTGCGGTAGACTGGTTGCCAGCCAAGGCTCTAGAACATAATCTGCCCTAGCTGGAGGGAAGAGACGGATTAATACCTTTCCGAAGGGTATTTGTGCGTAAGTAAATGCAATGGATTCAGCTGGAATTCGAACTCGGATATAGAATATATCACTCGGGAAATTACCAAAAATACCAAACATCAGCTTGAGAGCGCATTTGGTATCGAAGTTTACGACTTTAGCGAGATAGGCTCGCTTGCTAAGTGAAAATCTTCAGAAGAAAATTTTCTGATCGACGGTTTGATTTTAGGGAAACAGGATATGCATAGTTCCGCCTCGCTTCCTGATTGGCTGATAGACGCAAAATAAATCATACGTCTAAGGGAAAGAAATATGCCAA
Source organism: Ascarosepion bandense (assembly GCA_037127315.1). NCBI lineage: Eukaryota > Metazoa > Mollusca > Cephalopoda > Sepiida > Sepiidae > Ascarosepion > Ascarosepion bandense. The sequence goes on along the minus strand of JBBBDQ010000591.1, from coordinate 934,679 downwards.
CAAAGTAATTTATTCATGCTACTACAACCAAGAAATAAACAGAGCATCTCTACCGAGATCACAACTTGTTTTTGTTCACACATTCTGCTTTTCAGGCATGAGAACACTTTAAAATACGATTTCCACCTCGCGGACAAGACAAGTAGGATATATACTGTTGTGGAGTAGTTTTCGCCTTGAAGGTAATAATCGTGCTCTGGGGGTTGCTAATCGATTTAACGCACCTTAAATGTTAGGAAGTTGATAATCTTCCACTGAGAGCTGACTCCTTAGTATTCCGCTAACTGCCGACTAATATCAACTGCCTTAGTCCAGCGATGTCCAAACTGGAACTAATAGTTATACTGAACTCCAATAGAACTCTAAAGAACTCTCTTGAACTTCCCAAGAATGCCATCCGTTAACTTCCTGTTAATTCTTATTAATATAAAAGGGAGAGTCCATTATTGGAGGAATAGGTGTGTTTCACCAGAACAGGGGGAGAGTCCATTATCCGAGGAATAGGTGTGTTTCGCCATAACATATACAGAGCTGCGAAGCGTATATTGTCGACATTATATATTTTTAATTTCGCTCATGCATGCTGTTTGATTTGGTCGACTACACAGTACCGTAGGGTTAGGGGCCTCCTCGAAGTGGTGTAATGGTTAACAAGATTGTCGCACTAGAACCTATTACAACCCGTATTCATGCTTTCCTGACGGCTACAACCTCCAGAAATTTAAATGCAAAGTCAATACTCATCTACTAACCACTGGACTCTAGCTCTCTCCCCACCCCCGTATAACCTTCCCTTTCTCTCCACCTATGTATCTGTCATCGCACCTGCTTTCTATTGTTCCTTTCTAACTAGTTTGCCCTCCTCACTCTTTTCTAATTAATCTTTTTACATTTATGTAACCCCCTGCACATCAGTGGCGTTTGCGCCTTGCTCGGGGTGAAATGATTAAAAAAAAAAATGGCGTCCGACTGGGACGAGAATTACTATCAATAGCGATTGTTTGTTCCCCCCCCTGTATTTTGTTTCCACTACATCAGCTGATCACTGAGTATCGAACTACACTTTTCCCTCTGTATTTCATTTATGAGATGTAACTCCCACTCGAGAAGTATCTTCCCATGAGCAGCTGCTTTTTCTAACCGACTCCCCAATATGTTTTCACAATAACTACACTTTTAAACTGTTCGATATAGGTTTAACACTTATCCACCCGACACATTTTCTATAAACTCTTACTCTGTAGTCCTCTAATTTGAGTTACTGTTTGACCTTCTACAAGGTGAAATGATTGCAAATGATAATATCATATAATAATTCTGCTTGTTCCTTCGTTAGTTAGTTACTTATTTCCTCCGTCCGTTACGCCACTTACTCTCTATACGAGCTTTTCCTTCCCCTCTATCTTTTAAACACTACTCTCCTCAGCCTATCTCTCACCTTTGCCAAACGAAAGGGTAGTAAACAAGGAGTGAGCCTATAGCATTACCGTAGCAGTAGCAGCTTAAGTTGCTAGTTGTGGCAGTAATTGTGTGTGTGTGTATTTATATGTGTTTGTACTGTACAATATAGTAAAAATAGGTAGATTTGTTGCCGTATCCCGCGACCTAACGAAATGTCTGGCGTTTACACCCTTGGCCATTGCTTAGTCGGTCTTTCTGTTTACAATGGACACAGAAGCCATGTTTTTTCAGCAATAAAAAAACCTTTTCTCTTTCAAAATCTCTCACAAAATAGGGTAGAGTATTTTGGTTATGGTCTGTGCATTCGCCGCTTACATTACTTTTAAAGATATTTTAATAAAATTCCACTCTGTGTTATCGTTACTTTATTATCCAATAGCAGTAGCAGAAGACATTAGTATCATTTGTTGTTCAGCTAGTAATATAAGATTACAGTAAAGTGACTTCTATGGACATTACTTTTATAGATATTTTTAGTAAAATTACACTGTGTTATGGTATTATTTTATTATCCAGCATTATGTTTGAAGACATTAGTATCATTTATTCAGCTAGTAATATAAGATTACAGTAAAGTAGTTTCTATGGACATTACTTTTATAGATATTTTAGAAAAATTACATATTATTTATCGTTATTTTATTCATCAATAACATTGTTTGAGAACATTAGTATCATTTTGTTCAGCTAGTAATATAAGATTACGGTAAAAGTAGCTTCTATGGACATTACTTTTATAGATATTTTAGAAAAATTACACTGTGTTATCGTTATTTTATTATCCAATAGCATTATGTTTGAAGACATTAGTATCATTTGTTCAGCTAGTAATATAAGATTACAGTAGTGGCTTCTATGGACATTACTTTTATAGATATTTTAGAAAAATTACACTGTGTTATCGTTATTTTATTATCCAATAGCATTATGTTTGAAGACATTAGTATCATTTGTTCAACTAGTAATATAAGATTACAGTAAAGTAGCTTCTATGGACATTACTTTTATAGATATTTTAGAAAAATTACACTGTGTTATCGTTATTTTATTATCCGTAGCATTATGTTTGAAGACATTAGTATCATTTGTTCAGCTAGTAATATAAGATTACAGTAAAGTAGTTTCTATGGACATTACTTTTATAGATATTTTAGAAAAAAATTACACTGTGTTATCGTTATTTTATTATCCAATAACATTATGTTTGAAGACATTGGTATCCATTTGATTATTAGTAATATAAGATTACAGTAGTAAAGCTTCTATGGTTATTACTTTTATAGATATTTTAGAAAAATTACACTGTGTTATCGTTGTTTTATTGTCAATAGCATTATGTTTGAAGACATTAGTATCATTTGTTCAGCTAGTAATATAAGATTACAGTAAAGTAGCTTCTATGGACATTACTTTTATAGATATTTTAGAAAAATTACACTGTGTTATCGTTATTTTATTGTCAATAGCATTATGTTTGAAGACATTGGTATCATTTTGTTGTGGTAATATAAGATTACAGTAAAGTAGCTTCTATGGACATTACTTTTATAGATATTTAGAAAATTACACTGTGTTATGTTCTTTATTATCCAATAGCATTATGTTTGAAGACATTAGTATCATTGTTCAGCTAGTAATATAAGATTACAGTAAAGTAGTTTCTATGGACATTACTTTTATAGATATTTTAGAAAAATTACACTGTGTTATCGTTATTTTATTATCCAATAGCATTATGTTTGAAGACATTGGTATCATTTGTTCAGCTAGTAATATAAGATTACAGTAGTAGTTTCTATGGACATTACTTTTATAGATATTTTAGAAAAATTACACTGTGTTATCGTTGTTTTATTATCCAATAGCATTATGTTTGAAGACATTAGTATCATTTGTTCAGCTAGTAATATAAGATTACAGTAAAGTAGCTTCTATGGACATTACTTTTATAGATATTTTAGAAAAATTACACTGTGTTATCGTTATTTTATTATCCAATAGCATTATGTTTGAAGACATTAGTATCATTTTGTTCAGCTAGTAATATAAGATTACAGTAAAGTAACTTCTATGGACATTACTTTTATAGATATTTTAAGCTTTGCACTGTGTTATCGTTATTTATTATCCAATAGCATTATGTTTGAAGACATTAGTATCATTTGTTCAATGACCGCAAGATTACAGTAAAGTAGCTTCTATGGACATTACTTTTATAGATATTTTAAGAAAAATTACACTGTTATATTTATTTTTATTATCCAATAGCATTATGTTTGAAGACATTAGTATTTGTTCAGCTAGTAATATAAGATTACAGTAAGTAGTTTCTATGGACATTACTTTTATAGATATTTTAGAAAAATTACACTGTGTTATCGTTATTTTATTATCCAATAGCATTATGTTTGAAGACATTAGTATCATTTGTTTCAGCTAGTAATATAAGATTACAGTAAAGTAGTTTCTATGGACATTACTTTTATAGATATTTTAGAAAAATTACACTGTGTTATCGTTATTTTATTATCCAATAGCATTATATTTGAAGACATTAGTATCATTTGTTCAGCTAGTAATATAAGATTACAGTAAAGTAGCTTCTATGGACATTCTTTTGTGATATTTTAGAAAAATTACACTGTGTTATCGTTATTTTATTATACAATAGCATTATGTTTGAAGACGTTAGTATCATTTGTTCAGCTAGTAATATAGTTACAGTAAAAGTAGCTTCTATGGACATTACTTTTATAGATATTTTAGAAAAATTACACTGTGTTATCGTTATTTTATTATCCAATAGCATTATGTTTGAAGACATTAGTATCATTTGTTCAGCTAGTAATATAAGATTACAGTAAAGTAGCTTCTATGGACATTACTTTTATGAATATTTTAGAAAAATTACACTGTGTTATCGTTATTTTATTATCCAATAGCATTATGTTTGAAGACATTAGTATCATTTGTTCAGCTAGTAATATAAGATTACAGTAAGTACTTCTATGGACATTACTTTTATAGATATTTGTTAAATTACACTCTGTGTTATCGTTATTTTATTATCCAATACCTTTAAGTTTGAAGACATTTCTATCATTTGTAGTATGACAAAGTAACATTTTTCCAGGAAACCATAATAATCTTTCCGTGGAAATTTCATGGGTTCCGCTGGTTAGCAATAATAGTAATAATAATAGTAATAATAATAGTAATAATAATAATAAAACATTTTTACCTGCACGCTTTTATGAATGCATTTTCTACAAAATATTGTTTAATTTTAATTTTTTTAATCTTTACATAATTACAGCCTGTGTTCTTTGAGAAAATTAATATTCATTTTTTATTTAAAGAAACAAATTCAAAATGAGGACCTGCAATATAATCGATTCCGATTTGGGAGTCCGCCTTCAGTCACTTTCTCGACGTGATGTGCTTTCCCCCTGTTTTTTTTTTCTAGATGTATCTTCACGAAAACTGCTCTAACAAGCCTTTTCTCTGGCACCACGACCACATGCTTTTACTCGTCCTACTAAATTGGTAACAAGGTACCACCTTCTTACTGTCGAAATAGTTAAATGTTACCGCCTCATCTACTCTAATAGTTTCTTTTCTCGCACTCCACGTTTGTGGAACTAAGTTCTATTTGCATCACTTCCCTGATAGCTGCAATCTCTAAAAGTTTAAATGCAACGCCAAATGCCATCTTTTATCTACCTGATTACAAAACATCTCTTATCTTTTCTTTAACGTCCCCTGTACTTTTTCTATTCTCTCACTGTAGCCCCATGCCCCCCCACCAGTGGCTTTTCTGCCCTGCTTTGGGTGAAATGATTATAAAACAAAACAGAAAAATAACTTAAATGTCAGACTTTTAACCTGTAAATAATTTTCATGGTTTGCTCACCCGCGGATTCTACGGTGTAGAAGTATCCGACCTGTGATTGTCTCCAAGATAAATGCAGATCTCAGCATCTGATTGTAGATTCTATCTAGCTTAGACCTAAGTGTTTTTCTTAGTTTGCCAGCAGTGGCATCTAAACTTATTTATAAATGGAACTTTGTCTGTGTGTGTGTGTGTGTGTGTGTGTGTGTGTGTGTGTGTGTGTGTGTGTGTGTGTGTGTGTATCTGTTACTTATAGACCCCGAAAGGGCTTAAACCAATTTTCTTGAAAATTTACACAGTTGTACTATAAGTGTCTGCGAGTCTTCTCAGGTAGGTTTTCTGGCGAGGTACCCCCGATAAATATCGAAAATCGAAAAATTGGGTTATAGAAGGAGTGGTCCGATTTTAATCAAATTTGATACACTCATAGACAACGATATAAGAAACGATATTCAGAAGTTTCAAGGTTGCAGTTCTTACAATAGGGCAGAAAATCGATAATATATATATATATATATATATATATATATATATATAAGGCAAGATGTTTGTGTGTGTCTGTTTATCTGCCTGTATGTCTGTATTTTTTTCAGCCCTTTCATTTTAGTTTTTGCTTCGGGTTTGGCTCTAAGTAGCTATAATTGTAGCTCCTAGTCTCAGCCATGATACCATTTACTCAGATGATTTATTTAGCCTTCAAAATTCAGTTTACGACGAAAAAATCTTATTTGATATCGATACCAGGAAATCAAAATTTGACTTACATCCATTCATTTTTCTTTTAGTCTACGGTTTTGCTTTAACTGGAAACAACTATTGCTTTTTAGTCTTTCGTGCCAACGTCCAAAGAGTCTGAGCTTCAGGACTATGGATTAGTTTTAAAGCTTTCGTTACACCCGAGCAACTCCTGGCTATAGTGCTAGTCATAGTAAAACTGTCTCTATACTGGCGCGAAAGGTTGTCTGGTACATCAGATCTCCATATTACATCCATTTTATTCAAATCAGATCAGGGGTTAGACATGCAAAATAGCACATTTCATTCAGGGGATCTTATTTAGGTTTCTATGTGTGTAAATGATATGACTGTATTGATTTAACCGAGACCGTCTAGACTGAGCTTTGGTGGTTGAATTAAGTTTTAAAGGCATTGACAAACATGGTTAGCAGCACTTTCCAGATGTTGTAGCATAGCCATGGCATTGGTAATGGTGTCTACAGTAATGGCTAGGCCATCTGCATGGTCAATATCGGCCAACATTGTTTTATAGAATATCTTGATGATAAAATAAAACCTAGATGTTGATGAATGCCGACTGATTTCTCAACAACTAGCCATGGCACAAGACGGGCTGGTCACCTAGTAATCACTAACATACTTCTTTTTCTATGTGCCTTGTCCTTTCATGACGTAGGCGATCATGGCCTTCCACGTCCCCCTATCCCTGGTGGCTCTTAGAACGCTTTCTCCTGTTACACTACGCAACCCCTATTTCTGCCATCCATCTGCTCAGGCTAGCCAATTATGTTACACGCTGTTTTCCCCTTCTCTCTCCTTCCTACTATCGGGCGTGTTCGTATCAGGTTTTCCAAGCCCTCCACCCTCATTGCATGTTCCAGAAAATTTAGGTGTCTCTTCATGCTGCTCAGTATTAATTTTCCTTTTCGTTTCCATCCTTTCCTAAACCTCATCATTGCTCACAGGCTCGATCCATGATATCCAGAGCATCCTTCTGTAGAGCCACATTTCAGTTGCTTCAAGTTTTTATTTCACTTTTGCACATATTGTCCAGCATTTACTGCCATATTGAAAAACTGACATCACATAGTAATCCAGTTAACTCTTTTTTGTCTCTAGCAAAATTTTCTTGTCTCTACTCAGCACCTGAAACGCGTCCTTCGCCATTACAATACGCCTTCGTACAACATTATAGTAAATCGATCCTGTGCAATTAACTTTTTTGCTTGCGCATATTCAACAACTGAATCCTTTGCCAAATTTTTCAATAAAGCCATTCTTGGAATTTCCGAGGAAGGTGCCATCGTAAGAACTAAAGTAAACTTGAAAAAGACAAAAAACAAGAGCAACAACTCGTCCCCAAAAAACAAACAAAACGTGAGTGATTCCAAAATGGAGGATCGATTTACTATGACGTAAAAACTAGTTATATTCGACTGATATGGAAATTGCGCAACATATTGTAACATAATTGGCTGGCCTGAGCAGATGGATGGCAGAAATAGGGGTTGCGTGGTGTAACAGGAGAAAGCGTTCTAAGAGCCACCAGCGATAGGGGAACGTGGAAGGCCATGATCGCCTACGCCATGAAAGGACAAGGCACATAGAAAAAGAAGTATGTTAATGATTACTAGGTGACCAGCCCCACTAAAATTGTATAAATATTGAAATTTTTCCAAGTTTTTTTTTTTTTTTGTTTAGATAATTGGAAACTTTATCTAATAATCGATAAGACTGCGCTGAAAAAAGTAAAAAAATAAAATTAAAAACAACAAACTTAAAGGTGGTGGTGGTCTCCTTCAGGTCCGCCCAAATTTTGTGATGCCCTTAAGAGTAAAATTATAATTCACGTGCATATGAAATAAAGCAATTTATAAATAATAAAATAAACTCTATATTAAACGCTATTTTAAACATTATAACTAACAAAACGCAACCGAATATGTGACTTACAGGGGAGTTTGCAGTGCGTTTATTTAAACATTGAAAAAACTCTCTAAAAGTAACGCGCCTTTTTCTTAACTGGTTCTTTGTATGGAAACGTTTCGATTATCAGATTTTAACATACATTTCGCCACAGAGTTAAAATTCAACATTCACTGGATGGTCGTTAATTAGCTGCACTAATTAACCGGTAAAATATATATTAAATGGGGTAAGCAAAATTAATTAATAAGAAGCTAATTAAAACTAGTTCTATTCAACTAATATGGAAATTGCGCAACAGGTGCCGACAAGTTGTACTACAAATACAAAGGAGGATCTGTAACGTGGTTGATACTGACTTGGCAGACCGGCTGCAACCACTCTCTCACCGACGTCATGTGGCTTCCCTGTGCCTCTTCTACAAGTATTTTTATGGCTTCTGCTCCGATGAGCTTAGATCAGTGGTGCCGCCTAAGCACGAATTTACACGAGATACTAGATTAGCAACTAGGTCCCACGCTTTTACAGTTAACCAAATAAGATGTAACCGCAAATTCTACTCCAACAGCTTCTTTTTTCAAGCTTCCCGCCTGTGGAACTCCCTTCCACAAGTCTGCTTTCCCGACAGTTACAATCTCCAGGTGTTTAAATGTAGGGTCAATAGACACCTCCTATCATACTAACTCCCAATTATTCTCAGAACACTCTCATCTACCCAACCCTCATTCTCGGTATCCTTATCCGCCTATCACCCACCCTCTGACATTTCCTATATTTAATCATCCTTTCTCCACTCTACGTAGCCCCCTGCGCAGTAGTGGCAGTGACATGCCTTGCTCGGGGTGAAACGCTTATAAAAAAAAAATAAACACAATGCCCAATATATATATATATATATATATATATATATATATATATATATATGTATATATATACATATATGTGTGTGTGTTTGTGTTGCAACACAAAGAAAGAAAGAAGCACAATATATATATATGTATTGATGCATGTTTCATTAAATAATATAGACAAGTATTGTCAATTTATTTTATGTAAAATTTTTCATATTGGCAAATAAGCTTAATAGCCTTATCTTTGAAAGAGGAAATAAAATCACAATATTGATACATGTTTTTGTTTAATCCTTTCTGAGCTTTCGGCTTACATCAGCCATTCTCAAAGATGACAATTGTGTTGGTTATAATGAGCAGTTCTCGGACGGACGATAATAATAGTGGTCTATTTTGTTTGTATGGAAGATTGGCGAACACTTTCGTGCATTGCTGAAAGTGGAAATCGCATTACAGATGTGGCGTCTCACATGATCACGCGAGAGTGGGGGCGAGAAGTATTAAGTATGGAAAGCCATTGAGATAACCAATCGCTTCTTTTATAGGCATTTGAGAATGTGTCTAGAGATTTCGGTGTTAATTTTGTTCAGGTTAGGTTTCAACTGTTTTTGTATAGGGTTTCGAGTATTTTTAGTTTTTGTTTATTGTTTTCGTGTTTAAGTATGGTTCTCTTTTCGACGAGGATTTCGCCGAATTGTGTATGAGGTCTGGTATGTTGTTTTAAATGTCTAAAGATGTTAGAATTATCGTTTCAATGTAGTGTCAAACATCGTGAGAGTGGGTTTGTAGGGCACTTGAATTTGTAAACTATGTTTTTTTTTCAAATCGCTAACCGGAGGAGAAGAGTCGTTGTGAATGAGTCAGTTGGATATACTAGATTTAAAGTACAATATGATTAACTTAATATTTTTGCTAGGATATGTTGTAGATATATTAATATTGATTAATATTTTTAGTATATTTTAATCTTGTTTATAGTTAGTATGTATTTGCTGGCGATATTGGAGATTAATATGTTTGAGATAGTTGAGGCGGCACTGTACTTCTGCTTAGTATTGAACGGTTATTTTTTTTTTTAATCATTTCACCCCGAGCAAGGCGGAAACGCCACTGATGTGCAGGGGGCTACATAAATGTAAAAAGATTAATTAGAAAAGAGTGAGGAGTACAAACTAGTTAGAAAGGAGCAATAGAAAGCTGAGAATGCAGGTGCGATGACAGATGCATAGGTGGAGAGAAAGGGAGGGTTATACTGGGGTGGGAAGAGAGCTAGAGTCCAGTGGTTAATAGATGAGTATTGACATTGCATTTAAATTTCTGGAGGTTGTAGCCGTCAGGAAAGCAAGAATACGGGAGCGAGTTCCACAGGCGGGAAGAGCGAGAGAAGAAGCTGAAGGAGTAGAATTGTCGTCTGCATTTGGCTAACCTGACTGTGAATGGGTGGGACCCAGTTGCCAGTCTGGTTCCACGAGTAAACACCTGTTGAGGAGGCACCAGTGACTTAAGTTCGTCCGAGCAGAAGCTATGAAAGTATTTATGGAACAGACAAAGGGGGAAGTGGCTGCAGTCGAGCCGCCAGATCAGTACCTATCACATTATAAAAAAGCATCGTATTTTTTCGTCAACTAAATAGTTTGGGAAGCTATTGTTTTATATATATATATATATATATATATATATATATATATATATATTACGCGTTACGCGTTACTCCTTAGTAATGAATAACACGCTAAAATTTCCCTTCTCTTATTCAATGCGCGTATGGCTTGGGGTGTAGGGACTCCGACTCTCACCAAATCGAGTTTCGATCCCGGCTGGAAGCAAGTGTTTGTCTAGACACACCGATGAGCTGTGATACACCAAAACAGGCTTGAACGACTCATATATATATATATATATATATATATTAATCATATCAGCCCAAGCAATGCGAAAACGCCACTGATGCGCAGGGGGCTACGTAAGAGTGAAAAAATTGGAAAAGAGAAAACCGGAAACCACATCCTAAGCAGGAAACAAGGGATGAGCCTCTTCACCTGTTCAATAGACGTGGGTGGAGTGTGAACCGGGCGATAGTTTAGTCTATCTACTCCAATTGAAAAAAATAAAGTAAAAATAAAAGAGTGAAAAGATTGGAAGAGAAAAGAGAGATCAAAAAACATATATATAAACAAGATGTGTTAAACGATAGAGACCACATAGTTTTATATATTTTCTTTTAAAGTTTTTACATATTTTCTGATTAGACTTTTTTCCGAATTATATTTGTAGAAGAATTTTCCAAAGTTTGTCGTCGTACTTGCGAACGTCATCGTTCATCATCAGGGACTATATTACACTTTAATAGCAAATATTGCCTTGTAGCAGGAAAAGTGTAACAGCATTTTAAAAGAACGTAAATAAATGTTATGAAAAATCTTTAAATTCAAAGCCAGTAATACTGTAAACAACATGCACACGTGAAGACATGTGCTCACGTAGATGCGTGGAATACTTGGTTGTTAAAAAATTTAAATGCCGTTAAATACGTTGGAGAATTTGAACTTCGAAGAACTAATTATGTAAATAATCAAATTACTCAGAGGCAAAGAATTATTTACCTTAATTATATTTCAAATAAACCCTCTAAAACACAACTAAGTAGATGTCCAGAAACTTGCTAAGCTGTACGATTGATAAGATGTTTTTTTTTTCTTCTGATATGTAGTGCCTCTAAAATATATATATTGGTCATCCACATATATATATATATATATATATATATATATATATATGTGTGTGTGTGTGTGTGTGTGTGTGTGTGTGTGTACTATAATATTGAAAAGAATAAGACCAAATTATCCATGATTTTAGAATAAACACAAAAAAAGAAAATAGGGATGTAAAAAAATAAAATAAACACAGTCAACCGGCTTCACTCTCGCACTACAGAGTCAAAACAAAGATGAGAACAATAGTCCGAATAATGTAAATACTGAGAGAAAACGCTACGTACAGGGTGATCCAAAAGTAGGAAAGAGAGAAAGAAATCCATAGGGATTAAGTCAGGGGGACAGACTGGCCAATCAATTGGACATCTCCGGCAAATGTCTTTCTCAAGAAAATTTTCCTTCAAGATATTAATGGTCTGTCCCATCTTGTTGGAACCGATGCACAAACATATTCCACCTATTTTGCATCCCCATGTATATGTACTAATTGCGAAGCCTCAAAGACGCACTTTCGAGGTCAGAAAAATTTGCTACCTTGAAACTTCTGAATATCATTTCTTATGTCTATGAGTGTATCAAATGTGATTAAAATCCGACCACTCCTTCTATAACCCGATTTTTTCGATTATCGATTTTTGATATTTATCGAGGGTACCTCGACACAAACCTAGCTAAGAACACTCGCAGACGCTTATAGTACAACTGTGTAAATTTACAAGAAAATCGGTTCAGCCGTTTTGGAGTCTATAGGTAACGGACAAAGTTCCATTTATTATAAAAGTTTAGATTCAGATATACCTAAATCCAACAAGTTTTGATTTTAAACGGACTTCAACATTTTACTATTCAAAAAAACAAAAAACAAAAAAAAAACTTATATAATTCGTGTTAGGTACATTGACTGATAACTATATTCAAAATCAAAATTCTAATTATGAATCACCACGAACAACATATGTAGTTTTATTCACAATATTCGGTAAGTAAAACGTATGTGTAAAAATGTAAAAGATTACAAAAGAGTTACTCAAAAAGAGATGTTAGATTATTTGTGAGATTAATAGATGTACAGAAATACTTCACTTTTAGCTTACAAAAAGACTTCATTTTTAATATTTGAAGAATAGATCCAAATATACTTGATAGCTTTTGTATTAGATACATTATACAGAAAATGTATTCAAATCAAAATTACGAATCACCACATGCAAAATAAAAGGTTTATTATTATATCCGATAAGTAAAACTGTATGAAAAATGATAATGTTTATAAAAAGAGTACTCAATAAATAAGAAGTAAGAACACTTATTAGATTATCTTCTCCACTATAATAAAAACCGTTATATATATATATATATATATATATAACGTTCTCTATATATATCAGTCTATATATATATATATATAACGTTCTATATATATATATATATCAGTCTATATATATATAACATTCTATATATATATATATATAACATTCTATATATATATATATATATATATCAGTCTATATATATAACGTTCTATATATATATATATATATATATATAACATTCTATATATATATATATATATATATATTCGTCATATATATATAACGTTCTATATATATATATATATCAGTCTATATATATATAACATTATATATATATATATATATATATATATATATAACGGTTTATATATATATATATATATATATATATATGTATATATATATATATATTGTAATTTCGTAATTACAATGGTTTATAAAAACATAATATCACTACACAAAATTTCTCGTGTTTCAGATAATAACTGTTCCTTTTCAGGTCATATGTTAAAATAAATGTTGAAAATTATTTATTTAAAAAATATAAGATGAATTCAATATTAAGCTCTAAAGGCTTGAACAGTCCGTTTTTAATCTACGTGTTCATTCACTATTTTATTATATATATATATATATATATATATATATATATATATATATATATATAGGTAATAGACCCCAAACCATACAACGTGGTTTTAGGTTTTATGTCTGAGGAGTGGCTTCTTAGCTGCGATATATCTATTATCCATGGATCGGTAGAATATTCAAAACGTTTTTCAATATCTTCCTCTGTTAATTTTTATAAAAGATTTAACATTGAGTTCAATTGAGTTTGTCTCTATTGGAATTTACCTGACAAAAATACCAAATATTCTACGTTATATATATATATATATATATATATATATATATATATATATATCTCCTGTCACGCCCATGAAAAGCAGCGATTAGTGAGAAAGGGTCGGTTTCGTTCATTAGAAAGGCAATAGCGAGACAGCGTCGGCTTTGCATTCAATTTACTACCAGTAATTAAACTTTATTACCAGTTATCAAAGCTCTTCCCGCGTGTTTTTTCTTTAACAGTGACGAATTTTATTTTTTCTTGCAAAAGTCTTGTCGACAAGTAGTGAAAAATACATATATATATATTGTCAAGCTCTTGGGTTCGAATTATTTTTTCTTACTTCTTATTATGAGATAGTCAGTAGTAGGTACATCAATATATGTTGCCATCCTTTTATACGACGTATCGGTATAAATACTTGGCTGTCATTTTTTTACAGCCAAGGGCCCATTCATAATTAATAAAAACAAAAATTAGATATATGTCTATATGAAACTATAATACTACTGGGCATATATTATAAGACAAAAATGTCATAAATTTGCAATGTTTATTAAATTCATTCTAAAAATAATGCGCTCTATGTCATATTAATAGATAATAATATTAAAGTTTCAGTATATATTTGCTTATATTGAAACTTAAAGTTTCAGTATAAGCAAATAAAATCTTATTTGATGGCACACGGATTTTATAAGAATGTTTGTGCCATGCACCTTATCCATATACCATTATAAATCTTCAGTAAATTCTAGATTTTAGAAGGCTGTGCTACAAGACTTTTACTGATAATCGGAATGAAATTGCAAAGCTACTATTTTGAACCTAAATTTATTCTTTAAACATTTCTATAAAACCGGTAACTACTTGGAAAATATATATTACCTCACAGACAAGGATAATACTGCACTCTCACGAATTCTTGTGATACAGAAGCATGTTAAGAATACCATGTATGTAGCAGGCGAGCAATTAGTTTTAAACAAAATCGAATGATATATTCTATACTCATTACCCCCTTGCCTCTTATTAACATTGTTGACTTGGTTTGGTTGAAATATATATTCACCCCCCCCCATATATATATATATATATATATATATATATATATATATATAAAGCTCATTATATATTATAGCAAAACTATTAAGAAAATAAACTCGTAGTTTCTACTACCCCTACAACCACACAACTAAATCCTCTACTAAATAACAATGTAGTGTATCAATTTGCATGCCTTTTAAGAGATTGTATCTCTGATACTAATTATAAGCCCAATACATGTATTGGTTTTACTACAATCACGCTTTCTCGTAGATTTACCTGTCAGCTTAATGATCTTAGTTCTATTAAACAACATTTCATAGAAAAACATAGCCATGTACGTAATATTAGACATATTTTAGTCGATAACACAAAAATACATACACACAGTAAAAAAGAAAATAACTTCACATATTGGAGGCCATCTACATTAAAGCAAAGCAAACTACATTCAATAAAATGACCTTTCAAACTAGTTACAACACATCACGATTTATCTAGACATATTTGTTGTTAATATTTTGGTTTCTCGTGTGATATGACGTTATAGAACCGTGTTCCTAATTTAAGACCTTCGTCTGACTCTCACTTTTATCTAAAGAGGGCACAATACAAAAAAAAATTAACATACTATTTATCTTATCGACGTTAGAACTAAAAATGTATTTAGTAACGAATTTACTGATTTTTTCTGGGTGTTTGGCATTGAAACAAGTTACCTTTTTATATGGTATGTTTATTTCTTCTTTTATGTGCCATGTCCTCTCAAGACATAAGCGATCATGGATTTCCACATCCCTCTGTCCCTGGTGGCTCTTAGCATGCTTTCTCCTGTTGCACCATGCAACCCTAGTTCCGATCAGGTCCTTCAAATATATTATCCGCTGCTTTCCTCTGTCCACTTTTCACTCTATATGGCCTGTTAAGAACAGGTTCTCCAAGCCCTTCTTCCTCATTGCATATCCCAGGAACTTTAGCTGTTTCTTCCTGATGCTCAGTATTAATTTCCTTTTCGTCTTCATCTTTTCCAAAATCTCGTTATTGCTCACATGCTCGGTCCATGATATCCGCAGCATCCTTCTTTAGAGCCACATTTCCGTTGTTTCAAGTTTTTCCTTTATCTTCAAAGATATTGTCCAACATATGGTTTCACATTCTTGGATTATAGTGTAAATTACAATCGTGGGTATTTCAAATCAATTATTGGAAGAGAGTAGGCAATAACTGAAAGTAAAATTGACATCAATCAGACCTCAAGTGGAATGACTGTATAATCCATAGCCAAATCTGCTGCTAAGAAGATCGGTTCTCTGTGCGGGGAGAGAGAAAGTTTTTCCCGTCTGAAACAATCCTGCACATATATAAATCTACCATCCGCCCGTGCATTCAACACTGCTGCCATATCTGGTCGTATACTCGTGCTATCAACCTAGGGATCCTTGACAAAATACCACGGAGAATCTGTAATGTGATGGATCCCGACTTGGCAGCTACGATACATCGTTGTGTGGCATTCCTGTGTCTCTTCTACAAATATTTCCTCGGCTTCTGCTCCGATGAACTTAGTTCACTGGTACCCCCTATATATGAATTTCCTCGAGCAACATGGTTAGCATCTAGGTCCTACTTTTTTACTGCAAAACCAATAAATTCCAAACGCAAATTTTACTCCAACAGCTTCTTTTCTCGCACTTCGCGCCTGTGGAATTCCCTTCCGCTTACTTGCTTTCCCGACAGCTACAATCCCCAAGATTTTAAATTGTAAAGGCAATAGTGATCTCCTGTCTCATGCTCTTTTCTCCGTCCACCACACTCTCATTAGTATCCTGATCCTTCTCTTACCCTCTTCCTGACACCCTCTGTAACCTTTCACGCTTTTTCATAACATTCCTCCTATGTAACCCACTGCACAACAGTGACATTAAAATGCCTTGATTGGGTCGACATGATTACAAAAAAAAAACAAACAAACTATGACGGTTTTCTTTTGTAAGGTGGTGAATGCTGTCAAAATGCTTGCCTTCAGTTCATCTTTGGTATTACCAGGAGTTTTGTTGGCCCCTCTCTCAACTGCGCAAAACACGTAATAATTAACGAGTTTGAAAACCGAGGAGTTAGAAGGTCAGATGTAAGGAGTTATTCGGTCGAAGAGATCATCTGACAGTTCTCCTGATTTTGAGGCATGGTGCAATAACAGAAAATATTTGTAGAAAAGGCCGAGGTTAAATCATACGTCTGATAATCTATTTGATAACCAATAAATTAAATAAAAATATTCTAATAAGTATCTTTCATGCGTTTCTCATAAAGGCAGAATTTTTGGACAAACTTGATATATTTTATTATTTCATTAGTATTTTTATTCCGTCCTTACCAGCCTAAAAGTGAAAGTGAAAGTGAAAGTGAAAGTCAATTTTCTTTAAGACGGCAAAAAAGTAGAAAAACACCAATAAAAAAAAGTAACGGTCATTTTCTTTCTTTCTTTATTATTCTCACTGTAAGCAGTTGTTCCCGGCTATCAAAAGGCTAAAAGATTCTTGGAAATTAATTCGCACAGCGTTAATATAATTCCAACGACGAATAGTCATGAAATTTTGCCCGGAATCCTTTGATTGCTGGATTCTTTGATTTGATGACAATCAAAGGTATTTTTAGCCTGATTACCAAAGCAAAAAATAAATATAAAAAACAGAAAAAAAAAAAAACTCAAATGATTGTTCACACGGCTTGTACAGTATTGACACAGGACTGGTGATATTAATCGAAATTCGAATTGTCAAGCAAATTGATTTTTTAGTGCTTTCTACTTTGTAAAGCATAATCTAATTACTTTAACTAATGCAGATTTAATAGGAAAACTTAATTTTTAATTAATTTTAATCCTAAATTTGCGTGCAGAGGGTCGCTATGAAGCATTTCACTTCCCAAACAAAATATTAACCGAATTTTTCTTTAGACCAGTTCAGTATACCTCTACGTTCATCATTAGTCAGACAGTTAAGTGCCATACGTGATACACGCTTGGGCGATCATGTCTCGAAAGAGACATGACTGACTGGGCAGAAGATTATCCAGCAGCAGGTTGCCATTGCTTTCTGCGGTAGACTGGTTGCCGACCAAGGCTATAGAACCCAATCTGTCCTGTTATTTAACCCATAACTGGAGGGAAGAGACGGATTAATACCTTTCCCAAGGGTTTTTGCGCGTAAGTGAATGCAAGGAATACGACTGATATTCGAACTCGGCTCCCCCGATTTCTCGTTTCGAGCCGATATCCACTGCACCACAACGCAAATCATTAGTACATAAACAAAATTAGTAGACACTATATAATACGTCACCAAACTAAAAGTAATGAGCTGTAAAATTTTAATAACCTGAAAAAGGTGACAGCGTACAAGGGCCGAAACATCGCGAATAATGGACAGCAGTTCAAACAATATTAGTTGGTTGCTTGTTTTTATGGCATATCAAACTCGGTGGGTTTATTTATTGCCAACTAAATTTTCATTTATTTATTGCTGATAATAGGTTTTTCTTTCAACAATTTATTGTTGTTTTTATATAAGTTTTGTGTTTAGTAATACATTTTTCTTTTTGTGTTTCAAGGTTCATTGGGATTTGTTTTTAAGGGCAGGGTCCCCAAGTCCTACCCTTGTTATTTAGCGCATAACTGAAGGGGAGGAGCGGATTAATACCTTTCCCAAGATTACCAGTGCTTAAGTGAATGCAGGGTATTCAACTGGAATTCGATCTTGGCTCACCGATTTCTCTTTCCGAGCCGATATCCACTGCACCACAACGGACATCCGTCAATAAACGCTTGCAGCACCTGGTATTTCCAAGCAGTCACCCATCTAAGTACTGACCAGGCTCAACGTTGCTTCAACTTCGGTGATCGAGCGAGAACCGGTATATTCAACTTGATAGGCCGTAAGCCGTAAATAATGTAAATAGTGACATACTTCATCTCAGAATTATAGACAGATATAGTAATTATGCAACATAAAAGTACTTACATTTTTAAATATTTAAATATTTTAAAAGTACTTAAATATATTGGGTGATTGTTTTATCTGTAAATATGTAGAAACAAGTGTAAGTTCAATTAGTTTAACTTATAACCGTCAGTTATATGGAATTATATTAACGCTGTGCGAATAATTTACAAGAATCTTTTAGCCTTTTGATAGCCGGGAAAAACTGCTTACAGTGAGAATAATAAAGAAAGAAAGAAAATGACCGTTACTTTTTTTTATTGGTGTTTTTCTACTTTTTTGCCGTCTTAAAGAAAATTGACTTTCACTTTCACTTTCACTTTCACTTTTAGGCTGGTAAGGACGGAATAAAAATACTAATGAAATAATAAAATATATCAAGTTTGTCCAAAAATTCTGTCTTAATAGGAAACGCATGAAAGATACTTATGAGAATATTTATAATTATTTTATTGGTTATCAAACAGATTATCAGACACATGATTTTCTGTCATTGCCATGCCACACAATCAGAAGAACTGTCAGATGATTTCTTCGATCGCATAACTCCTTACATCTGACCTTCAAACTCGTTAATTATTACGTGTTTTGCGCAGTTGAGGTTGAGAGAGGGGCCAACAAACTCCTGGTAACTACAAAAGAATCCCCACTAGAATATATATATATATATATATATATATATATATATAGTTATACATGAAATGTAAAGGGCGTGGGTACATGAAAAAAAAAACCAAACCAAAGTTTTACTTAAAATAGAAAATAAATCAATTAATGTTTGTAGGACCACTTTGTCTGTTCTATAAATACTTTCACGGCTTCTGCGCCAACGAAACTTAAGTCACTGGTGTCTCTGCCACAGCTGTTTACTCGTGCAACCAGACTGGCAACTGGGTCTCACCCATTCACACTGAGATCCACCAAATGCAGACGACAATTCTACTCCTACAGCTTCTTCTCACGCACTTCCCGCCTCTGGAACTGTCTTCCTTATTCTTGCTTTCCTGACGGCTACAACCTCCAGGAATTCAAGTGCAATGCCAATATTCATCTCTTAACCACTTGACCCTCGTTCTTTCCTCATCACCCTGTATATCCTTTCCTTTCTCTCCACCTCTGCAACTGTCTTCACGCCTGTACTCCCTCCCTTCTTTTGCTCCTTTCTAAATGGTTTGTCCTTCTCTTCACTCTCTTCTATCTAGTGCTTTTACTCTTTTGTAGCCTCCTGCACATCAGTGGCGTTACCGCCTTGTCGGGGTGATATGATTAAAAAAAAAAGGACCCGTCCATCCCACAAAATAAAGAGGCCTCTGTATTCTGCCTTTATGTGAAATTCAAGAGGTGCTCTTTTAATAGGCATTGGGGAGGGAAAAAACGGATGTGAAAAATAAAATTCTGACCCAGACTAGAGGAAATACGAGATTTTAAAACTGGAGACGATGGGAACAGGCCGGGAACAACACATACACACATTAACTAGGTACATAAGAATGAACTATCTTAACCAGGGGAGGGTTCCACAGGAATCCACCCCGATGCGACTAAGGAAACCGGTATCTCAGTATAATATGGCATTATCCCATTTGTTTTGTGATTGCGTCTTAGTATTATTTATAAACTAAAGAATATTTGCGTGAAGTTTGGTGAGAATCGAATAAAAATTGTGGATTTGTATAAAGGACATACAGACAGATAAACAGACACACACACACAAACATCTTGCCTTTTATATATATATATATATATATATATATATATATATATATATATATATGTTATCGATTTTCTGCACTATTGCAAGAACTGCAACCTTCAAACTTCTGAATATCGTTTCTTATGTCTTTGTCTATGAGTGTATCAGATTTGATATTCAGAAGTTTCAAGGTTGCAGTTACAATAGTGCAGAAAATCGATAATATATATATATATATATATATATATATATATATATATATATATATAAGGCAAGATGTTTTTGTGTGTGTGTCTGTTTATCTGTCTGTATGCCCTTTATGCAAATACACAATTTTTATCCGATTCTCACCAAACTTCACAAAAATAAAGCTTTTTTTAAAGCTTTCATTACACCCGAGCAACGACGGGCTGTACTGCTAGTATATATATATATATATATATATATATATATATATATACGAAAACTCTCAGAGTTAACCTGTAGGAAAGAAAATATTTATAAATGTAAAAGACAATAGGAAAACTGTATTAGTTGCCAACGCGTTTCATCCAATGTGTACGTTTTCAAAGCAAGAAACGAAATTAATTTATTAAAAAATAAGTAACTAATAATAACGCAACAAAATGTCCTTAACAACGGAAAGAATTTAAAGGACGCTATGTTTGTACTGTTAACTGAAAATTACGTCAAATACTAGTTTTATAGCTGTGTTGACGGATTGAAACATTTTCTTTTGATTTCTTGATACTTTTGTGTATGTTTGTTTGGGAGAGTAGTAATTGTTTTAAAAAAGGTGAAAAAGGTAATTGTTACTATCTTGCCGAAAAATAACACATGTTCTCTTTAGCAAAGGAGTATACTTCCGATGTTAGTCTCCGAATTTGCGATCGAATTGCTAACAATAAGCCTCGGCATTGGTGATCATTTTGTTTCCTTTTGTCTCGTAAGAGATCTGAAAAACATATATCAGGCAGGAAAAAGTGCCTGGAAAGACTGCATCTTCGCTGACTAAGACATATCACCGGTATCACGTGGAGAGAGAAAGTTACCAAGACTGTTGTGCTGAAGTAACCAAACTCCTGGAACATGCATGTCCTTCTTTCTCGTTGTCGTCTTCGATGTCTGGGTCACGTACATCGTATGAATGGCTTCCGTATACCAAAAGAGATCCTCTATGGTGAACTAGTCACGAAACATTATCGAGTAGGCCGTCCCGCACTACATTTCAATGGCGTTTTTAACAGGGACCTGAATCGCTCTGGCATCGATTCTGGTAGCTAGGAACAGCGAACAGAAAACCGAAGCGACTAGCACTAAGACGTTTATGCCACTCAGTCAGTTAAGTGTCATACGTGATACACGCTTGTTTGTTCATGTTCTAAAGAGACACAACTAACTAGGAAAAAGATTTTCCCGCAGTAGAATCTCATACTTTCTACGGTAGACTGGTTGCCAATCAAGGCTGTAAAACTCAATCTGTCTTTCTATTTAGCCCATAGCTGAGGAGAAGAAACGGATTAATACCTTTCCAAGTTGAGTTGACGCTACATATTCAACTGGAATTCGAACTCGGCTTTCCAGTTTCTCGTTCACAGCCAATATCCACTTCACCGCAACGCGAATCCTACATGTGTATGTAAGAGTCACTAATTTCTGGAAAAGGCGAAACCAACTGCTGGAGATAAGAAGAGATCAAATGAAGCAGGGAGATCATTTCCACACTTCCATCTTCATCTGTTAACCCTGCTGAAGACAGTGTCATACAAAGACTGATCCGTTAAGCTACTCCAAAGGGTTCTCGTAAAAAGCACAATGATAAGGGCGCTGCCATTATCTCGCGAGTTAAAGATATGGCTACTTTCCCTACGTCATAGACGACGCCTTTGATATGCATCGATTTTTATGGATGATATTCCGTATTTTGTGTTGGGGTTGGCTTCTATATTTGTGATGACCACTGTCAGAAAAATTTTCTGTTAGAATGCGAAACTCATTTTTCATCACCTGTAGCAAAATGATACAAAAAAAATGGCTGACATTTTTGGTTATAACCTGCTGCAGATACCACGTTTATTTTCGGATAACAAGCGAAACATTAATCCAAATTATATTTTTTGTCAATTTTTCGGATTACTCTCTTAAATTTTCTACGAACGACACACGCTCGGATAGTAGAGACTATCAACTAATTCTAGGCGACTTATTGCTTTCTTGAAAATCCGGTTCATAATTGGCTGCGGTGAATTAAATAATTGCTTTCCACATGCTCTAATATCAAATGACGTTTGTTCAAAAAAGCATACATTATTCCCCTCGAATATTATGCATCATTATCTTTTTTTAAGTTTGCCCACGGGCTCAGATTCGGATGTTGGCGAAAAATAGATTTTTTTAGCGACCCACGCAAATAACAGGTAGTCGCTAGGGGTGAAATACTTGCTGACCCACGTACCTTGAAATAAATGTTAACAGTAAACTGTTTACATTACAGCAGCTAAACAGCAGTCTTGTAAAATCGTGTCTGACAAAACGGTCTAAAGAAAACAAATATATGTCATAATTTTTTTCCAGACAAAGACAAATTGCACCCTGTGTATTTTTATGTTTCGTACGATGTGCGTGGTGGTCTAGTGGATTTCGGCTCAGAACGAGAAATCGGGAAGCCGAGTTCGAATTCCAGTTGAATTCATTGCATTCACTTTCGCGCAAATACCCTTGGGAAAGGTATTAATCCGTCTCTTCCCTCCAGTTATGGGTTAAATAACAGGACAGATTGGGTTCTATAGCCTTGGCTGGCAACCAGTCTACCGCAGAAAGCAATGACAACCAACTGCGGGATAATCTTCTGTCCAATCAGTCATGTCTCTTTCGAGACATGATCGCCCAAGCGTGTTTTACGTATGGCACTTAACTGACTGACGATGAACAGAACCAAAATAATCCAATTATTTTCTCCCCATCGCTATGGATTAAGCTCACTAGAAAACAATACATATACATTTAAAAAATGGTTATATTTTATAAAAAAAGTTTTGAATTAATTGTTGTCTTTCTCTTAGACTGGTTTTTATCCATGGCTAGAGTGCGCCGGCTCTTCTCTTTCTTCTTCAGGTGCCGTCTACCTTCACGACGTAGACGATCATGGACCTCTACTTGTTCTGTCTCTGAATGCCCTTTATATGCTCCGCTTGGTATCACTCCCAAACTTCCCTGCACCACTTATTTGCTCAAACTTATCAAATACGTTGGGCCCTGCTTTCCTTTTTTCCTTTTTCCTTCTATCCGTCCTGTGAGTGTTAGATTCCCAAGACCCTCCTTTCTCATTATGTGTCCCAGCTGTCTCTTCTTGATATAAATATGTTTTTTTTTCGTTTTCATTCTCTCCAACACCTTGTCGTTGCTCACGTGCTCGGTTCATGGAATCCTCACCATCATTCTGTAGAACCACATTTCTGCTGCCTCTAACCTTTGAAGAGATCTTCCAACATTTCGTGCCATAGAGAAGGATATATATCACGGCAGTCTAACACCCTTTTCTTTGTTTCCAATGAGATCATTCACCTCTCAGTAGTCTGGCTAGCTATTGAAATGCGTCCTTGGCTATGCCAATGAGTCTTCGAATCTCAGAGCCACACTTTCCATCTTTCAGAACACTACCCAGGTATTTCATTTACCTAACTTTATTTTTACTTTTACTTTTTATTTTATTTTATCCGATCTGTAGTTGGCTTCTCTTTCCAGCAATGGGTTAAATAACAGGACAAATTGGGTTCTATAGCCTTGGTTAGCAGCCAGTCTACCACAAAAATAATGACAATATACTCTTGGAAAATCTTCTGCCAAGTCAGAATTTTATATGGATACAAGAAATTAGAAAATGGATATAAAGTTGGGGATCAATTACATTTTATAAACAATATGTAAAATTATCCCTCAGTTGGTGGTCACAGTAGTTTCCATACATTTGTATTCCAGAGAAGTTAAACAGATCTAAATAGCATGCATGTTTAACTCATCAATGTTAGATTGATTCGTTGATCTATTTTTTACGGCTTATCAACCCTTTGCAGGTTATTTAAAGCCAGGAAAGAATTTCAGATAGTAAGATGTTTTTAATAATCATTAAGTGATACTATTCTTACTAATTAACCCATAACTGGGTGGAGGCGATGATTCATAACTAATCAGAATTTTATAATAAAAGAAGAAGAAAAAAGACAAAAGAAGATATGACCACCCAAGCCTGTATCACACACACACACACACACACACACACACACACACACACACACACACACACTCTCTCCCTGCATTTTTCTTTCAGCACTATATCATCCGCGTATCGTATATTGTTGAGACTGTGGCCGCCAATGCCTAGTCCTGCATAGGATTTTAATTATCTCAGAAAGTTTAGTTATACAGTCTGAATAGATCCGGTGAGGAAATACAACCTAGTCTTACGCCCCTTTTTAAAATTTTTTGAATTAATTTCCTGTCCTTATGCAAGTGATTTACTGGCAATATAGGTTCTCGATTATCCTAATGTCGTTCCTGAAGACGTCAAGCTTGCTGAGCATCATGTTCTCAGGATAACCTACTATTTAAGCCATAGATAGAATTAGGGAACAAAGAAATGGATTATTGATGAAAAAAAATTATATAGCAATTTCTTTGCATAACAAAAAATTAATCAGACAATATTTGATGATAAATTATGTTTAATGTTTAATAATGTTAATAATAACTAATTATAATGATTAATATTAATAGTAATTATTAATTATAATATCAAATTTTAATGATTAGTACCATTGAGTAACTAAATATTGGTCAATAATACTTAATTGTAATAAATATTTTCTTAACTTTTAATAATAATTTTAATAATGGTCAATAATGATAGTTAAAATATATATTTTTGCAATAATATTATAAAGTGATAATTTCCTTTGATAAATATCATGAAATATATCATCAGTTTGATAAGGTTAAATCCGAGGTAAATTGATCCCCACTGCAAACCAAAACAAAATATGTTTATACAACGTGTACTTGCTGAGTTGATTATTAAGAGAGAGGAAGATTTTGCTAGAAACTAAGAGGACAGTATAGGATTGCTATGTGATGTCAGTTCTTCAATATGGCAGCGAATGCTGGACAATATCATTAAACATAAAGGAAAAACTTGAAGCAATTTAAATGTGGTTCTACAGAAGGATGCTGCGACTATCATAGATCGAGCGTGTGAGCAAAGATGAGGTTTTAGAAAGGATGGAAACGAAAAGGAAATTAATACTGAGCATCAGGAAGAGACAGCGAATGTTCCTGGGACATGCAGTGAGGAAGGAGGGCTTGAAGAACCTGATATTAACAGGCCAGTTAGAGAGAAAAAGAGACGGGGAAAGACAGCGGATAATATATTTGAAGGGCCTGAGCAGGTCGATGACAGAAAGTGGGCTGCATGATGTAACAGGAGAAAGCGTGTTAAGAGCCACCAGGGATAGGGAGACGTGGAAAGCCATGATCGCCTACGTCCTGAAAGGACAGATCACATAAAAGAAGAATATATATGACAACGGTTTATAAGAAATTATAATATGTATATAAAATGGGGGATCAAAACTATATTATAATCATTATATATACTGATACCTCATTTTGTGGCCATGCTAGTTTCTATACATTTATATTCTAGATTTATGGGATTGAGCTAGTGGATGACAGAACGAGGGTTGCATTGTGTAGCAGGAGAAGGCGTGCTAAGAGCCATCAGTGATAGCGAGATGTGGAAAGC
Organism: Ascarosepion bandense; assembly: GCA_037127315.1. NCBI lineage: Eukaryota > Metazoa > Mollusca > Cephalopoda > Sepiida > Sepiidae > Ascarosepion > Ascarosepion bandense. Next base: position 908,402 of record JBBBDQ010000591.1, on the reverse strand, counting down.
CATGATCGCCTACGTCCTGAAAAGACAGAGCACATAAAAGACGAATATGTGTGCCAACTCTTTATAAGAAACTATAATGTGGATATAAAATGGGGGATCAAAGCTTTATTATAATCAATATTCAAACCGATCCCTCATTTTGTGGCCATGCTAGCTTCTATGCATTTATAATCTAGATTCATTGGCTTGAGCATGTACGGGGGTTGCGTGGAGTAACAGGAGAAAGCGTGTTAAGAGCCACCAGGGATAGGGAGACGTCGAAAGCCATGACCGCCTACGTCCTGAAAGGACAAGGCACATAGAATAAGAAGAAGTTTACAAAACATTTACTTTCAGTTAGTCAGTTAAGTCAGTCAGTTAAGTACCATACGTGATACAGGCTTGGGCATGTCTTGTACGCTAGACTCTTATCAAATCTGCACCAGGGGAGGTCACACACATTACTGTCGTCACTGCGTAAACGCATCACCTACTTCCTAACTGTGCTTACATCTAATGTTTGGTCTCTAGAAAACGAATATCTGATATATTATATTTTTATTAAAATAAATAGGGGGTCAGTTTTGCTATATAAAAGGCTTGTGCGGACATGTCTTGTACGCCGGACTCTTATTAAATCTGCACCAGTGAAGGTGACACACATGACTGTCGTCACTGCGTAAACGGATCACATACTACTTAACCGTGCTTACATCTAATGTTTGGTCCCTAGAAAATATCTGAAACGAGACGTTTTTATAATAAAAATAAATAAGGGAGTCAGTTTTGCTATGTCAACTAATGTGCTTGCGATGCAGTTGATATTGGAGAGTCGAGTGCGAATTGCACTAAATTCTTTGCGTTAACTTATGTATAAATATATCTGCGAAAGTGTGCTCAGAGCCACCAGGAATAGGGAGCCGTGGAAGGCCATGGTCGCCTACGTCCTGAAAGGACAAGGCACATAGAAGAAGAATAACATCGAGGGTACCGAAAATGAGCTTATCAGTGATGTTACACTTTTTACTTTTAATCCAAACATAATTTTACACTAGTCGTTGAAATCATTGCCCTTTAGGACATGATATTTGGATTTTTAAAGTTTCTGCTATCTTTTCTCAAACAGCAGCTCCCATGTGGTGATCGTTTCTACCCGAGGTACTCATCTTTATATGCCGTGTTCCTTCAGCACGTAGGCGATTATGGGGTTCTATTTGTCGTTTTACCTTGTCTCTCTAAGCATTTTTCCTCTTGGTATTATTCCCAAACACGGCAGTGCCATCCTGTTACTGATGTCATCCAGTTACTAACGCCCTTCAAATATCTCACGCTAGTATCCCCTGTATCTCTTTCCCTCGATCCATCATCAGACCCTTGAAACCCTTCTTCGTAATTACGCGTCCCAGGAACCTCATCTCTCTCTCTCTTTTTGATGTTACATATATATTTTATTCTGGTTTGGATTATCTCCAACACTTTTTCCTGACTGGATTCCTTGAACTTAAAATATTTGCTGATTCTTTCCCTAGTCTATTTTAAAACATCACTGAATGTTTATAATTTTACTTACCTCAAGAGGGTTTCGCGTGTTGTCTTCGATTTTTAATAACGCGTCGCGTCAATGAGACTTTGATGTGTGCTAAGCCACGAAACATTTTTTTCTCAAGCGGTTAATTTAATATAGATATTGATACTCAAGTTTCTATTTATTTTCTGCGCTTAGATCTCCGACAAAACGTATGGAAAATTAATTTTCAATAGTTTCTCTTCACACGACTGCAAAAGCGATCGTCTCGTTAAACAGCCTGGTCGATTGTCAGAACGGAAGGTTTCTTCGATTTTCTATGAGCCGTACAAAAGGCAAACACGGATTTTGGCCTCGCCCAGTCGGACAGAAACAAATACTCTTTTTAAGAGAAAAAGTAATTTAATCTTTGATGTCGTTAAACAAAAGACGCTGTGGATGGTCCGCTATATTTGTCCCAGCGGCCTTGTTGGGACTGGTGAAATCGTATCTAGTCTTGTCTTGCCGTCATTGATTGAGTTCTATGGAAAGCCCTACCCTGCTGGATGTCTTCAATAAAAAACATTCACAATTACATAAAAGACGCGTTTATCTTATTTTCTATAGAAATCTCATTTAATCTTACCTTTTGCTTTTCCTTATTATTAAAAATATATTATGAATACTTAGCAGGTAAGTAAAAATGAGTAGATAATCTCAAATCTTAATTCCACAAATTTTTGATAGATCAAAACAGATTTTACTATTTGGATAATAGATTGCCTGATATATATATATATATATATATATATATATATATATATATATATATATATATTGTATGTATGTGTTTTGGTTAAGTGTGTTTTTAATTGATTTTATCTAACAATACAATTGTGTATAAGGTTTTATGTCGAGACTCTTAGTGTATTTAAAAAGGAACCAAAATAATATAAGATTTGATTTTGGAAGATGCATCAAATCAGAGAAGACAAAAAGTTACTAACAGCCGCCCATTCAGAAAAATCTACCGAGAAAAACGACCTGCTTCTCTTCCAAAATCAAATCTTGTATTATTATAGGTTTATTTATTAATATAGGTTTATTTTTAAGAGCACTAAGATTCTAGACAAAACATCCTTGTACACAAATCTTCCTATAAATAAATGCCTAAATCAATTAAAAACACACTTAACAAAAACACAGACATACATCAAATCAGGCAGTACAAAAGTTACTTACAGCCGCCTAAACACAGAAAAAGCTACCAACAAAAACGAAATATATATATATATATATATATATATAGAGAGAGAGAGAGAGAGAGAGAGAGAGAAAGAGAGAGAGACTATTTACGCTGTCAAAACCTGATTGAGCACTCTAGAAGATTGGTAGACTTTAAAAACAGTAGCTACTCTGGCATCTACGCATCGTTCATTCAGCAATGAATTAGAACACTCTCAGCTATTGGGCGTGTATAATGATAATATACCCGCTAAAAAGTCTGCCTCCTTCTACCGAGTGCCCATAGCTCAGAGGTAGAATCGCCGACTGACGCCAATTCGGTCGGGTTTCAATCCTGGGTAAAAAGTAATCGGCTGTCTAACCGTAGTGATGAGCTGTGATACAGCGAAACAGATCTGTCTGCGGATGACTATATATAAATATATATATGTTGCGGGAGTATATACAGACGTATGTATCAGTGCGTGTGTTATTATTATGTATTTTGGCAGCAATAACACTTTTATACATGTTTCACTAAAGAGGACTGACAAGGAATTGCATTTAAGGTTTTTATTCCGTTTTTCTCGTATAACATACCACAACACGCCTATCAAGGCAACTCACGTTGCATCTTCCTGACCAAGGATTAATTAGTGCCCATTTAAACACACACGGAAACTTATAAAAGTCGATCCGCAGTATTCACGTGGGAAATCTAGCTATAATAACCATACCCACTTCCAAAGAAGACAAATATTTAATGTTAGCATCTTCACTATTTTATTGCATATATATATATATATATATATATATATATATATATATGTGTGTGTGTGTGTGTGTGTGTGTGTGTGTGAAATATGTATGTATATAAATATAAATACATATATATGCAATTTGTTATATATATATATATATATATATATATATATATATAGGAAAACTACTAAAAAGTTGTAAGTTTAAAAATGTATTTTTTTGACAGTATTTATTTATTTCTATTATTATACATATATATTTGATATTTCAGACCGGCCTCGGCCTTTCATCAGAAACAAATGATTTTAAAATTTAAACTAGGAACGTTCGTCGTGAGGAGCGTCTGTCGCGATATGTTTACATCACGTGATGTAGAAAGCGCTAGAGTTTTGGGATATTTTTTTGCCTAGTGCTTGTAATTTTATGTGGTCAATAAGCTCGTCAAAGAAGAAGCCGTGGAAATATTTGTAGAAAAGACAGAGGGAAGCCACATTCTGTCAGATGAGTGAAGTTGAGCTGCTAAAACGGAATCGATTTCACTACATCCTTTGAATCCTTTTGCGAACTCCGAGATAAATAGCAGGAACACCCGGCGAGATGTGTTAATAGTATTCAATGCACGGAAAACTAGTAGATTTATAAACGTGTAAGATGAATTAGGACGAGAAAAATCTTCTGATCTGACAGAGTGCGCCACACTTTTGAGCGGTAGATGTGGCTATTGATTCGTTGAATTTGGAGCAAGCTGAGGCCGAAGAGGTGCAGTGTTTTGTTTTCTGGGAGACTAGTGTCTTCTATACTGATGGAAGTTAGAAAAGTTTCTCATTGGTGGCTAAAAATAGCGGGTTTGTTTTGAAAGCATTAAAATTTACGAGCCATTTCTTACCCCAATCCATCACAGATTGGAGACCCTTTTTAAGAGAAGAAGCGAGGTTTTCTTTATCAGCCATGGCAGCTTTCTTATTGAGACGAGATTAAATGCTTGTGTTATTTCCGTAGATAGCTACATGAGACATGATTACACCAGGAAGATCATTAATGAAGATTACGTGTAAGACCGTTCAGAACGGTCTTCACTAAATGTTTAGATAGGAACTATTTGATAAAATCTAACAATCGTCGAGTTATACCGTAGCCCTGTCGCTTGCGCTGAAATCCAGCATGCCAAACCATGTTAAACGCTTTCGAGATATCCAGGGAAACAGCTCGAGCTTTGACATTCATATCAGGTGCTTGTTATATATTTTTGGTGATGGCTGTTAGCACACCAGTCGTAAACCTGCCAAAGCGGAAACCATACGGCTTGTAAGATAACATGTTCTTGGATGTCAGATGATGAAATAGCCTCGAACGATTTGCCAAAAATCGCTAAGCGGCTGATATAATTATAGAGGTCAGAAGGGTCTCCATAAAAAGTGGAACTGCTGATGTGGACAAGTATACAAGCAAGAAGCTGCGAGGCTACGGTTTTAATGTTTGGAGTGGACATGCGAGTGTTCAGTGGCACATTTTTATCAGGACGATGACTGAAATTACGTCACCTCCTCTTGTCTTATGGAAGTCACGATTAGAACTAATGTTTGAAGCCAGAGACCTAGTTGTATATACATCACTTACTTGAGCCTAGGTTCTAGGTAGGAAATTGAGTGTGGGTACTCCAGACTAGGCAAGTGTAAAGTTAGAAAATAATTTGCGAGCAACGCACTCAATCCTGTCCACTGTGGCTGAGAGTATTTCAAGTTTATTGAATAGGAGGTATCAAGACTTTTGCAGAGACGCCGGTAGTCATTAAAGCCAAACTTGCGAGATGCTATACAGTGCTTCATTCTACCAGCGAACAACAACTTAGCATCATTTAGGACACTCTTGCATTTATTACGAGCAGAGATAAAATTGCGTCTGTTGTAGCCAGACATGTCGTTCCTCTAAAGCCGGAAGAAATGATTCCTGTGATCAATGGCGGTCCAGCAAGCAGAATAGAACCAAGGGAATGAATGAGATTTAAGTTTGAATTTCCTGTCTAGGATGAAAGCATCGATGCAGGCTTTCACCCAGGAGGAGATCCCACAGTTACCATCTTCAAGATGGAGACTAAATCTTTTGTTCTAAAGGACATCACCAAAGAAATCTGGGACCGACTCCCAGTTCGCTATTTGATAGCAGTAAGATATTCTGCTGATAGGAGGTTCCTGGAAGGCGGGAGGTTAAAAGTGATATTAACTGAAACTACACTATGATCAGAGTTTCCAAGAGGGCAGAAATCCATGGTATGGCAAGAATCATGGACAGATGTAAAGCAGAGATCTAGAAATGAAGTGTGCCCATCAGGGTTACTAGGAAAACGCGTGACAGAGACTGAGTGATTGAGTGAATGTGTGTTTTCAGTCTCTTGATATGGTGCACATTGAAGTTAATAACATAAATATATCAGCAAAAGAAGGAGAGGAAATAATTTTGTCTATAAACTAATGCTAAGCACGGAACAATATGGAGAAGAAAGGGGCGGTAGAGAAAGAAAGGATAGTTAACTTCATTTAGTCGAGAGAGACAGAGGTACCTGTAATTATGGTGTGAAGATTCACGTGAGATCCCCTTATTCAGAGGGAGGTGTTCACTGACATGTTCACTTCCAACCTAGATATGTAGATATTGTAGCCCTTCCTAAGTGTCATACGTAAAACACGCTTGGACGATCGTGTCTCGAAAGAGACATGAGTGACTGACTGAGCAAAATATTTTCCAAAAAAGAGTTGCCATTACTTGCTAGAGATCTCAATTTTCATGCTATGGTAACCCATAGCTGGCGGGAGAAGCAACAGATTCATATCTTTCCCAAAGTATTTGCGAGCAAGTAAATGCAACAGATTCAAATGGAATTTGAACTTGGATTTCTTGTTCCTGGTCGATATTCAATGCACCACAATGCAGCTCCGTTTTTAATATGGTAGCTAAGGACCCGATATAACGTGAAGTACCCCATCGGAAGTTAGCACCATTACCAATCTTTTGAATTGACAAATTGGATCCGTTTCAAGCTCAGAAGGGTATAATAAGAAAGAAGTTCGTCGTATAAAAACGTCTATAGCGAGTTTTTGACTGTTATTTTCTAGACTTACTTATTCGTCCATATCGTTAGCATGACGATAAACTGCATCCGGCAGCAAGGTCTCTGATTGGGAGGCTATGAGGAGCATGGGGCCACCTTTTAATTGTTGTTGTTCTCAGGTCCTCCCTTATCCGGATTGGTAGCACCATCTAGGGGCAAATTGTTAACTCACAAATCTACCACCCGCCCGTGCATTGAATACTGCTGCCATATCTAGTCAGGTGCCCCTGCTATTCTCCTCGGGGTTCTCGATAAGGTTCAAAGGAGGGTCTGTAATGTGATAGACACCGCCTGCAGTCTCTTTCCCACCGGCGCGACGTGGCTTCCCTGTGTCTCTTCTATAAATACTTTCACGGCTTCTGCTCCGATGAACTTGGATCAGTAGAACCCCCTAGTTTCGAATTTGCACGAGATACTGGATTAGCAACTAGATCACACCCTTTTGCAGTGAAACCGATAAAATGCAACCGCAACTTCTACTCCAACAGTTTCTTTCCTCGCACTTCCCGACTGTGGAATTCGCTTCCACATGATTGCTTCCCCGACGGATACAATCTCCAGGAGTTTAAATGTAAGGTCAATAGACACCTCCTAACACACTAACCTGCTCCCATTCCTCCTGACATTCCCTATGTCTAACATTCATTCCTCCTGACATTCCCTATGTCTAACCACTCCTTCTCTTTACATTCCCCTATGTAACCCCATGTGCAATAGTGTCAGTGGAATGCCTTGCTTGGGGTGAGATGATTAAAAAGAAAAACTGGGGTCAAAACACTATGAATGTATAAAAATAGACTTTTATAGAAATATATACATAAAAATAGACTTTCATTGAAAAAAATATTTTTAATAGAAAAGTATTACCAACAAACATTTTTGAAGAAAAAATTATTAGAATAACATATTTTTGAAGAAAAACGAATTATTTGGAGCAAAACATTTTTGAATACAAAACTAGAAGACATTTTTAGTTTTTTAAAATAAAAAATAACAAAAACAAAAAAATGTTCATTAAAATATGATAAATGAATCTTCTCACTATGACCAAAACTTAAAAGAAAATACCTAAAAACTCCAACTTTTTGGCATTTAATAACCCACAGAGGTTGATAATCCGTCAAAAAAACCTCAAACGTAAACTCAAAAGTTTCTTTCGATAATAAAACTTATATACACATCTATGCTGGAGAAAAGTTTAATTAAAAATAATTAGATAAAATAAAATAAAATAAAATAGAATAAAATATAAAAAATGAAATAAAATAAATCAATAAAATAAAACTCATCCCGTCTCATAAGAAAATTATTAAGAATATCAGATAAAATGTGCACATAACACGTTCATGTCTCGTGGCAGTGAAGGGGATCAGACATCGTATATTTTTTTCTTTTCACACCACCCCAAATAAAAAAGTGTCGCAGACAACATAAAAATTAGAATTTTTATTTTGGCCATTTTCAGAATAAAATAAAATTTCCAAAACATCTTTGTTGTCCACAAAAGAAACTTTATTTCCTTTCAATTCAGAAATTGTAGGACACACCCATATCTGCCGAAAGATATGACATCCGAAAGGCGGCGATAAAAAGAACAATTTTAAAGAAATAGTACATATCTAATATATATATATATATATATATATATAATTTACACGCACATATTATATTATTTTAGGATTTTATTATTGTGTTTTTATGATTATACCAAGATTTTTAGTGCAACTATAATTTTCAGTGTATTTTTATTCAAAATTTTGCTACGGGGTTTATCATTTGGGAACTGTTTCTGAACTAGGTGAAGGAATTTATTGCTTAACTTGTTACAAACTATTTCGTTAAATCGTGGTGTTTTTTGTAATGTGTCTTATTAAACTGATTGTTCGGTAACTGATCGTCCGAATCCTTAATATTCATAAAGTTTGCATACAATAACGAAAAGTTCATTTGAACACTTACCGTCAAATAATTTTAGAATAGACAGAAGGATGCTGTATGACGAAAATGGGAATGTCACTGAAGCCGATTTCAGGTCAGAACCAATAACATTGTAGATTCTTCGTTGGATTTTATCAGTCAGTTAAGTGCTATACGTGATACACACTTTGGACGATCATGTCTCTTTCGAGGCATGACTGACTGGGCAGAAGATTATCCCGCAGTAGGTTGCCATTGATTTCCGCGGTAGACTGTTTGCCAACCAAGCCTATAGAACCCAATCTGTCCTGTTATTTGACTCATAGCTAGAGAAGGAAGAGATGTATTATATTGAGTTGTAATTAGTGAGGATAACAATAGAAAATCGATCCCCCCTCTTTATGCCCAATAGAAGCCTTAATCATGTTTCCAACTGTTATATTCAGTCAGTCAGTTAAGTGTCATACGTGATACACGCTTTGGGCGACCATGTCTCGAAAGAGACATGACTGACTGGGCAGAAGATTATCTCGCAGTAGGATGCCATTGCTTTCTGCGGTAGATTGGTTGCCAGCCAAGGCTATAGAACCTAATCTGTCCTATCATTTAACCCATAACTGGAGGGAAGAAACTGATTAATCCCTTTCCCAAGGGTATTTTTGCGTAAGTGAATGCAAGGAATTTCACTGGATTTCGAACTCGGCTCTCCGATTTCTCTTTCTGAGTCAATATCCACTGCACCGCAACGCACACCCTAGTTATATGACTAGAGATCGAGAAACTCTAAATGTTTAACGAGAGTACCAGACCAGATGGGAGAGCAATATTCAATTATAGACGAGTAGTAGTCATCTAATATCTAAAACAAGAATTAACACGCCAGAAGATAATGATTGATATTGCATCTACATTTCAAACTTGACTGAAATTCAAGAACCCCAAAGAGAGTTCCACAAACCAGAAGTTTGAGAAATGAAAATATTAGCCTATAACTTAGACAGCTCAACTACAAAGTGATGAGATCTTGGTGCCAATCTAATACTTCATATAAATTCTTAAAGTATACCTACCACGTAACAATTACCATGAAGCCATTTATAGAAAAGGCACAGGGGGGCCATAATACGGCTGTGGAAATTAACTGCAGTCGTGATGCAGTTAACCCTTCAAATTTGAGTGTCTCTTGAGCCCTATACTGGGTGAATTTCAGTATAAAAGAATATTTCTTTTCGCAGTCTGGTGAAAAAACCTTAGAGCAACTCGTATTTGGAAGTCTTTTTGCAATTATTTCCCTTGAGTTTTCATATTAAATTACGATATTGATATTGTGCGTATTTTTACCAGCTGTAACACTGGTGCAAATTAATGACATCTACTTACGTATTGTACTATATTTTATTTCTCTTAGGATTTTATCTAAATAGAGTAATTGATAATGACGATGTCTTTATTGAACGTCAGTCCTGTGTAATTTTATGATAGCTATGTGTCTACGTTTTTGTGTATTCTTTTTTCGCTTTTCTAAAGGATTTAACCATGTCATCATATCATCAGCTTAAATTGACAACTCCATTTTTCATATATCTAAATTATAATTAAAATCTATAAATTGTTGAAAAGTAATATCGTTTCTGTTGTGGGGTTCTCCCTTTTCATAAAGATGGACTCGTCCAGCGTATAATCTGCTTCGATCCACACCTATTTAAATAATAAAAAAAAATGGTTTGTATATTTAAAAATCTCTATCGGCAAAAAATTCTTAATGCAATATTCAGTCGCAGATACATAGAATTATTGCTATAATCACTCCAGCAAAATTTCCTGCTATAAATACTGATTTATTAGGAAGCAAGGTTAAGTAATCGTTAGTGGCCCGGATTAAGGAATCGGAGATCCAACTTCAGATTCCAGTCTAACTCATTACCTTCACTTACGTGCTAATAGCCTTGAGAAAGGTGTGAATCAATCTATCCTCCTCTATAGGTAAGTAACAGGTCACACTGGGTTCTATAGCCTTGGTTCAGAGTTAAAGTATTGGAATTATTTACACTATATTGTTCGGACTGTTGTTCTCATCTTTGTTGCAATATTCACTTTCAATATTTGTTTATATTTTCGAAATAAGTTATTGTAATTATTTATACTGTTTACATTGTTCGGACTGTTGCGCTCATCTTTGTTGCAATATTCACCATCAATATCTGTCTACATTTCTGAGATGAGGTATTTTAATTATTTACACTATTTACATTGTTCGGACTGTTGTCCTCATCTTCGTTGCCATATTCACCTTCAATATTTGTCTATAGAGGTCAGAAGGGTCTCCATAAAAAGTGGAACTGATGATGTGGACAAGTATACAAGCAAGAAGCTGCGAGGCTACGGTTTTAATGTTTGGAGTGGACATGTGAGTGTTCAGTGGCACATTTTTATAAGGACGATGACTGAAATTAAGTCACCTCCTCTTGTCTTATGGAAGTCACGATTAGAACTAATGTTTGAAGCCAGAGACCTAGTTGTATATACATCACTTACTTGAGCCTAAGTTCTAGGTAGGAAATTGAGTGTGGGTACTCCAGACTAGGCAAGTGTGGAGTTAGAAAATAATTTGCGAGCAACGCACTCAATCCTGTCCACTGTGGCTGAGAGTATTTCAAGTTTATTGAATAGGAGGTATCAAGGCTTTTGCAAAGACGTGATGAGGTAATTATTTACAATACTTACATTGTTCGAACTGTTGTCCTCATCTTCGTTGCCATATTCACCTTCAATATTTGTCTATATTTTCGAGATGAGTGATTCTAAATATTTACATTATTTACATTGTTCGCTCCGACCTTTTTCAGTTGATTTCGTTCATTGGGGTACATTGTTCTATTTCCATGAGCCATGCCCCTTCTAGATGTCTCAGTAATTCATCAAATCTATAAGTTTTATGTACACCTATGGTTTAGTGTGGATGTGCGTGGTGGTCCAGTGGATATCGGCTCGGAACAAGAAATCGGAGAGCCGAGTTCGAATTCCAGTTGAATTCATTGCATTAACTTACGCGCAAATACCCTTGGGAAAGGTATTAATCCGTCTCTTCCTTCCAGTTATGGGTTAAATAACAGGACAGATTGGGTTCTATAGCCTTGGTCGGCAACCAGTCTACCGCAGAAAGCAATGGCAACCTACTGTGGGATAATCTTCTGCCCAGTCAGTCATGTCTCTTTCGAGACATGATCGCCCAAAGCGTGTATCGCGCATGGCACTTAACTGACTGATGCTTTAGCCAAGTTTTAAATTCAAAACTCAAGACACAGGATCTAAATAAACGCTTTTATCTCCTGGGCCATTTATTCTTGAGGGAGATAATTGAAACATCTGGAAGAAGTATAACTCAGGAAACGAGAGCAATCTAACCCAGTGAAGAAGGGTGGAGCATACAAGGCCGAAAAGTCGTGAACATGCTACACAAATATGAAAACAATTCACATTTGCTTTGTACGCATTATCAACTTTTATAAAAAAATATTAATTAATCAATAGATGGTGAGAGAGGTGGATTCAAACAGGTGTTTCTGCCTGGTTGAGTATAAGATGCAGTTGATATCGACTCGGAACAAAATCGAATTCCAGTTGAATTCCTTGCATTCATTTACGCACAAATACGCTTGGGAAAGGTATTAATCCGTCTCTTCCCTATAGTAATGGATTAAATAATTGGACAGATTGGAATTTATAGCCGTGGCTGGCAACCAGTCTACCGCAGAAAGCAATGGCAACCTACTGTGGAATAATCTTTTGCCCAGTCTTTCGAGACATGATCACCCAAAGTGGGTATCACTTCTGGCACTTAACTGACTGACTGAATATAATATTTGGAAACTGATTAAGGCTTCTACTGGGCATAAAATGGGGCATCGCTTTTATATTGTTATAAAGTAATAAACTGATCCCCCACTAATTACTACTTAATAATAAAATACATCTCTTCTCCCTCTAGCTATGATACAAATAATAGGACAGATGGAGTTCTGTAGCCTTGGGGGGTAACCAGTCTACCGCAGAAAGCAATTGCAACCTACTGCGGGATAATCTTCCCAGTCAGCCATGTCTCTTTCGAGACATGATCGCCCAAAGCGTATATCATGTATGGCACTTAAATGACTGACTGAGTATAAGAACCTGTTCATAGTTGGAACTCAGCTCTCCATTTTCTTATTCCGGGATTTTAGCAATTTCACCACTCGTACATACAATCTTACAGAATCTGTTATTCCCGAGAGGTCACTCATCGACGTTGCTTAACTTTGGTGTTTGTATGAGAAACTGTGTTTCAACGTGATTGCATTGCACCCTAATGAGGACAACAGAGATTCGGTAATGTCATGTACCATTTAATAGATGACCTTATACAGGGTGAGTCATGGGAAACGGATATTTTTATAACGCTCCTTACTCCTTTCCTTGTCAGACATAATTTTTCGCTGATAAACATTCCATAATGGCATTGTTTAATAAATGTTTTTATGTACATTATAAAGTTTGTGCTGAAATATTTGCAGAGTTTTGCTTTCCTTAAAATATCCCTTTCCCATGTCTCAACCTGTATAAACAAATGGCGGAACGGGAGGCGGGAGATTGTAAAAGGGAGAATAAAGACTAAGGGTTACCGGTAATGTAAACAAGTGGTGAGCCATTTTATTGAAAGGATGCGTCGTACAGTATAAAGCGATCGTTTTTTTATTTATTTTATTTTTTGTCTGGTAAATGTGGCGAGTACTTTTAAATCTTCTTGTTCAATTGACTGTGATAACGTGCGGATTATGTAAAGACAGATAGCGTCTGTATTATGGTGGTTAAGCAGGAGATGATCTCGGATCAATTCATTGTTAATCCGACTTGTATTCTTCCCCGACCTCGCAATTCTTACCACCCTCCGAACATGCCATTCTCCCAGCGAATCTCATGACCTTTCATGCAGGGAACAAACATAATGTTTTCTCTAGAGGTATCGTTTACAAACATTAATTTAGTTTCTGACAAGGACACGACAATGGAACACCCAGTGAAGATCGAACTCTTTACTAATGCCCAGCCAGTTCACAGTCTTAGATAGAGCAACCTACGAAATATAAACTCGAGAATTAAAATATAAAACTATATATATATAATTGTCAACTCATACAAGCCTGTTTCGATGTATGACAGTTCATCAGTGTGGCTAGACATCTACTTGCTTCTAGCCGGGATCGAAATTCGACCGATTTGGTGTCAGTCGGAATATCAATAACCTCAACACATCATTTAAATTGGTTATAAATTATAATTCATTTCAATGAGCTTACTTAGCTCATTTCATCAGACCACAAAATATAATTCTTCCATTTGGTACAGAAAATTTTGCCGAAATAAGCATTTACTTTAACTGAAGAGAAAGATAAAAAAAAATAAAAAATTAGAAAATAAGAAGAAGGAAAAAAAAAGGAAAAGAGAGTCAGGACGGGAGGCATTGGCGTCAGATCAAGTGGGGGTATTCAGACCAGTCTTGAAGATGTTGACTGCTAAGTCATTAACCGTTTAATTCTAATTCTATGGATACTTGTGTATGTGTAACCCCATGGGTTTTATCCTCACCGTTTACGGACTGGACATATATATATATATATATATATATATATATATATATATAAGAAAGAGACAAGAAGAAATCATTTAGCTTTAGTCAACGCGTTTCGACCACTGATGGATTTTCTGAAAGCAAAAATCTGAACAAATATATCTATAAATAAAAGTCAAATTGTTATGGTACTCTCCTACGAGGAATGAACACTTCCTCTTACTATATAAGTGCGTGACTTCTAAGGAGCAGTGATAAGGCGTTAAGAGTGAGTTACGAGCAGTTAGCTGCAAGCAGTCAACATGACTAACAGTGCAGAATATTATCCCGCAGTAGGTTGCTAATACTTTCTGCAGTAGACTGGTTGCCAGCCAAGTCTATAGAACCAATATGTCCTGTTATTTAACCCATAACTGGAGGGAAGAAACGGATTAATACGTTTCCCAAGCTAATTGCGCGTAAGCGAATGCACTAAATTCAACTGGAATTCGAACTAAGCTCTCCGATGGCTCGTTCCGAATGGTTATCCACTGCACCACAATGCACATAATCTGATCATTTCTAAACGTCTATGCTGATGATACTGATGTACTTATTGATTGAATATTGCCAGCTGATCTTTCAAACGATCTAGCACTAACTTCAGAGCGGGAAAAAAATTGGCTGCTTCCTTCAATGCCTCAAAAACCAAACTAGATACTTTAAATTATCGGCGATCAGACACCAAAACTCAGGCAGTCAGGACGAATGAATGTCTCTTCAAGAAGGCATCGTGCTTCGAGATACTGTTTGGCCTTAAACTTACGTCTAACATCAAGTAGAATTCGTAAATAAAATCCGCTCCCTATTACACTCAAGTCCTTGACTCGTCATTGTATTCTTTATTACTACCAGAAATTTCTCAACACCGAAAAGTGATGACGATGTCCACCATAGTTTATGATTCTAGAATACAGCGCAGTACGTAATTTGTTCAATGTAACAACGTCAAATATTCACACTCACGAAAAAATACGGTCGCCTTTATACATGTCGCATTGAATATTTTAAGCCTTCTGATTGGTTAACCTTTCTATTAGTGAACTATCAAATGAGTCAGCTCGTGGCTGACTCACTAGTATACAAGGATACCCAAAAACTCCAACAAAATAAGAACTAATGTCATATTTCAGTGAGAGATTTTCTTTGTGGGTGAAAAATTATTTCCATCCTGCAACATCCAGTGTCGCAGTGGGATGTGGAAAGCTTGTCTGGTATTTCCATGAAAAATGTCAGGACAAACTAGATTCCTTGGCACCTCAAGGTCTATCCTTCACGGCTAGGACACTCCATGCCACTTAGCAACAAACCACCATACATTCCCTCTATATTTAAACAGCTTCTTACCGCAAATCTCTGTGGAACCGACTCCCAAGAGAATGTTTCCCCAGTTACTACAATTATGACCTGTTCTAGTCTAGAATTAACCATTATCTTCGTCTTCTATCCATATAAACTACTTTGAACCACTACTCTGTGGAACCGACTCCCAAAGAGATGGTTTCCCCAATCAGTACAATCTTAACTTGTTCAAGTCTAGACTTAACCGTTATCTTCGTCTCCTGTCCAGATACACTACCTTGAACCACTCCTCTGTAGAGCAGACTCTCAAGATGATATTTCCCCAATCAGTACAATCTTAACCTGTTCAAGTCTAGACTTAACCGTTATCATCCCCGCCTATCCATATAAACTACCTTGAACCACTTCTCTGTGGAACCGACTCCCAAAGAGATGGTTTCCCCAATCAGTACAATCTTAACTTGTTCAAGTCTAGACTTAACCGTTATCTTCGTCTCCTATCCATATACACTACCTTGAACCACTCCTGTGTAGAGCAGACTCTCAAGATGATATTTCCCCAATCAGTACAATCTTAACCTGTTCAAGTCTAGACTTAACCGTTATCATCCCCGCCTATCCATATAAACTACCTTGAACCACTGCTCTGTGAAACCGGCTCCCAAAGAAATGGTTTCCCTAATCACTACAATCATAACCTGTTTATGTCTGTCGTAACTGTTATATTTGTTGTGGAGTAGTTTTCGCACTGAGGTTATAATTGTGCTATGTCTGTTGCTCATCGACTTAACGTACCCAAAATGTTAGGAACTTGCTAATCTTCTACTGAATGCCGACTCCTTTGTAATCGGCTAAGTGCCGACTAATATCAACAGCCTTAGTCCGACGATGTCCAAACTGGAACTAACTAGTAGTTCTACTGAACTCCAATAGAACTCTAAAGAACTCTCTAGAAGTTCTAAGAACTCCCAAGAACTTCCCACGAACTCGTTCTGTTAACTTCCTGTTAATTCTTATTAATATGGGAGGGAGAGTCCGTTATCTGAGAAATAGGTGTGTTTCCCATGACAATCTTCCCCTTTTTTCTGTATAAATTGCCTCTTAATGTAACCGGCTAATGAAGTAGACACCGGCCGATGTACAAGTTGAATATCACTGGAAATAATAATTTGTATATGAATAGTGTAAAACATTATTAATCGTCATCCGTGAAATTCAGACAGAATTAATCCAAATTTTGTTGAAGTCCTCTGGAATTGGATATCGAATAGAGGTCCATTCAGAAAATAACATTGGTTATGAGAGCTATAATTAAAACAATGAGCTTTGCGAGGAAGGATATGCAGTTGTACGGAAATGTGACCAGATTTGGCTATTTATGGTGATTTTTTAAGCGTAGGTTAGATGTGACACAAGGCTGAAAGTAGGGGACACCAAGTGAGGATCAAACTCACTACTCAATTGTAATGATTCTAGCGAGACAAGTTTGCTAGGCATTACACTTCCTCGAGGTGACCAGATTTGGTCATTTTTGATTATATATTCCTGAACATTAAATTACGATATAAAATCAGTTTCAATTAAATACTACCAATAAAAATACTTAAAAAATGTGAGATTTTAAAACATATAAAGAAAAAGAAAAGACACAATTTTTGAAAACGTTCAAGAAGCTTTCTTAAAATTTTCAATAGGAAAATGCCAAAGAGAGAAGTAGTAACGACTAGACTTCAAATAGGCCACATCACTGTCACCCATTCACATCTACTAAAAGGTGAGGAGGTACCAATTTGCATTTCAGGTCAGGAGCTCTACACAGTGGAACATATACTAACAAGCTGCATAGATCTTAAACAAATGCGATTAAGCTCTATCTATCTCAGTCTGTTCATATCTATCTATCTTTTAGAATTTCTAAACGCAAGAAAATTATATAAGAAAATATAGTTGCAAAAGAAGATAGTATAACCCGGATATAAGGGACCCTGATATAAGAGAAACTCAGATATAAGCTAATTTTTATCCGGTCTCGACAGCTCTCTTATATCAGGGTTACACTGTAACTATCAGTCATCAAATCACATCACCTCTACTTGTATCTCGACAGCAATAGACTCACAAAAGATGCAGTAAACAAAGACCAAACAAATTCTTCAGCATTAAATGACCCAAAAGGGTAGATATGCTTGTAAAGCAAACAACTAAACTAAACTAAAATAATCTATCTATCTATCTATCTATCTATCTATCTATCTATCTATATATCTATCTATCTCGGTCTGTTCATATCTATTTGTCCGTCTTTTAGAATTTTTAAAAGCAACAAAATTATATAACAAAATATAGTTGCAAAAGAAGATAGCATGTAACCATGACACATCTAATCACAACACCTCTATTTATATCTTGACAGCAATACTCACAAAAGATTTCAAGCAGTAAACAAAAACCAAACAAATTCTTCAGCATTAAATGACCCAAAAGGCTAGATATGCTGGTAAAACAACTAAACTGAAATAATCTACAGTATATCTTCTGCAAGTTCTATTAAAAAATAAAAAGTTGCTTTTCTTGTCATATAAGAAACGATTGTAGTGGTAATCAACATGATAAAACGAATGAAACGCCACGAGCTTGAAATCATTAAATGAAACATGTGTAATACAACGATGATCTTACACATATTGAAGTTTTCAGTTAGTTGATTTGATATTTAAATATCTTAGTAACTAGTCAACTCATAAGGTCTAGTTACTATAAAAATGAAATCAGTCGATCAATTAATATGAATATAGAAAAGGCACAGAAAAATGCAATGTGGAAAATGAGTAAAGGTTAGATGCCAAGTCAGGACAAAAATATTGCTGATACTTATCTGGCTCTCATCAAGAATCCGAAAATACAAAGAAGGAGCAACAAATCATATGTGGCAGTAATATCCTAAGCATGGACGAACGGTAAACATATAGATACATAAGATAGATTCTGGAGAAAGAAAATTCTCTAGAACGAAACAGTGAACCAACTTTCTTATAGAAAGACTATATTTGAAACTAATCCTACGTAAGCCTATCATTGGATTCAAATATAATATTTCTTAAGAAAAAACTGCAAGAAAACCGAATGCATGGTCATCAACAAAAAGAGCAGCCCAAAATGCCAACTACAGGTGGGGGATACTAAAATCAAGCAAGTACAAAAATTTAAATACCTGTGAAGTGTTCTTACAGAAGACAAAAAGTGCGACACAGAGATCTGAAAGCGAATTGGCATGGCGATGAACGCATTCTAGAAGCTGAGTAGAGTATTAAGAGACAGGAAAATTTCGCTAGAAACAAAGAAGAGAGTACTGGATTGCTATGTGATGTCAGTTCTTCAATAAGGCAGTGAATGCTGGACAATATCATTAAAGATGAAGAAAAAACATGAAGCAGCTGAAATGTGGTTATACAGAAGGATGCTGCGAATATCATGGACCGTGCATGTGAGCACTGATGAGATTTTGGAAAGGATGTAAATGAAAAAGAAATTACTACTGAGCATCGGAAAGAGACAGCTAAAGTTCCTGAGACATGCAATGAGGAAGGAGGGCTTGGAGAACCTGATAATAACAGGGCAGATAGCGGGGAAAAGAAACAAGGGAAAGCAGCGGATATCATACTTGAAGGGCCCTGAGCAGTTGGATGACAGATCGGGGTTCGCGTGGAGAAAGCCCTGCCAAGAGCTAAGAGCTAAGGGATAGGGAGACGTTTTGAAAGGACAAGGCACATAGAATAAAACTTCATGTCAGCAGAATTAACAGCGTCAGAAATTCGGTAACGGCATATATTAGGTCAAGATCGTGTCCGCCAATGTTTTTTTGTCTGCCGTCTCCCTTCAGGACGTAGCCGATCATAGTTCTTCACATCTTCCTGTGCGTTGCAGCTCTTAATAAGCTTTGACTGTTCTACCATACAGTTACTCATTCTTCTAAGTTCCTTGTTATTTTTGGACGGAGGCGATCAAGACCCTCCACATCTTTTTGCGCTTTGCAGCTCTTAATACGTTTTGTCGTAGTTATTCTTCCCAAACCCTATTCTATCATCCTTCTAAGTTCCTTGTTAATTCGGGGCGTAGGCGACCATGACCCTCCACATCTTCCTGTGCTTTGCAGCTCTTAATAAGTTTTGTCTTTGTTATCTCTCCCAAACCCTCCTCTACCATGCATTTACTCAACCACATTCTTCTAAGTTTCGTGTTCCTTCAGGACGTAGGCGATCATGACCCTCCACATCTTCCTGCGTCATGCATGTCTTAATAAGATTTATATTTTGGTTATTTCTCCCAAATCTATTTCTAGTATCTATTTACTCAAGCTCATCAAATATGTTATGTGCTACTTTCCCCTGACCCGTTTTACAAAAATCTCTCCTGTGAATATAAGATTTTTCAAGCCCTCATTATACGCCTCAGTAATTTCAACTGCCCCTGGCCCTGTATGCATATATAAGTTGTCTTATTGCTTCCATTCTCTATAATATCTTATTGTTGCTCGCGTGTGTCAACTTCAATTCAGCTAATACCAAGCTTTGTCTGTCAACCATTACAGGCAACCTCTCCTGCCTCCCATAAGCATGGACCAAGCGATTCTCCCGGAGAGTAATACGCTACGCCTCCTCGGACTAACCCTGTCCTCAGACCTTAAATGGAACCACTATATTGAATCCATAGCAAAATCTACTGCTAAGAATGTTGGGTCACTATGTCGATCCAGGATGTTTTTTCCACCTGAATCCATCCTGCATATATACAAGTCAACCATCCGTCCGTGCATGGAGTACTGCTGTCATTTATGGTCAGGTGCCCCTGCCGTTCTCCTCAGTGTTCTTGACAGGCTCCAAAGGAGAGTCTGTAATGTGATGGGTACTGATCTGGCGGTTCGACTGCAGCCACTTTCCCATCGTCGAAAGGTGGCCTCCCTTTGTCTGTTCTATAAATACTTTCATGGCTTCTGCTTGGATGAGCTTAAGTCACTGATGCCTCCTCAACAGGTGTTTACGCGTGCAACCAGACTGGCAACAGGGTCCCACCCATTCACACTCAGGTTAGCCAAATGCAGACGACAATTCTACTCTGCAGCTTCTTCTCTCGCACTTCCCGCCTGTGGAACTCGCTCCCGTATTCTTATTTCCTGACGGTTACAACCTCCAGAAATTTAAATGCAAAGTCAATACTCATCTACTAAACACTGGACTCTAGCTCTCTCCCCACCCCTGTATGACCTTCCCTTTCTCTCCACCTCTGTATCTGTCATCGCACCT
This sequence comes from Ascarosepion bandense, assembly GCA_037127315.1. Lineage (NCBI taxonomy): Eukaryota > Metazoa > Mollusca > Cephalopoda > Sepiida > Sepiidae > Ascarosepion > Ascarosepion bandense. The sequence continues at coordinate 887,664 of JBBBDQ010000591.1, read as the reverse complement.
GCTTTCTCAGCTTTCTATTGTTCCTTTCTAACTAGTTTGTACTCCTCACTCTTTTCTAATTAATCTTTTTACATTTATGTAACCCCCTGCACATCAGTGGTGTTTCCGCCTTGCTTGGGGTGAGATGATTAAAACAAAAATTATTGTATCCTCAGCATCCCTCTGTAGAACCAGATTTTTCATACTTCAAGTCTTTTCTTCGTCTTTGAGGTGATAATTTTTTTTTTTAATAATTTCTCCCCAAGCAACACATTCTACTGCCACTGTTGCGCAGGGGGTTATATAGGGGAAAGTTATGAGAAAGAGGGGTTCGTTATAAGAAAATGTCAATTGGAGGGTAATAGCCGGATGAGAATACCAATAACGGGGGTGGAGTAGATGGAGAAAAGAGCTTGAGAAAATGGATGCGGGTTAGAGAGACGCATAATGTCAATTGACCTTACATCTAAATTCCTGGAGATTGTAGCTGTCGGAAAAGCAAGTATATAGAAGGTAATTCCACAGGCGGGAAGTGCGTGAAAAGAAGCTGTTAGAGTAGAAATTGCGGTTACATTTTGTCGGTTTCACTGTAAAAGGGTGGAACCTAGTTGCCAATCTAGTAGTTCGTGTAAACTCATATATAGGGAGCACCAGTGATCTACGTTCATTAGAGCAGAAGCCGTGAAAGGATTTATAGAAGAGGCACAGGTAAGCCACGTCACGCCGGTGAGAGAGCGACTGCAGCCGACTTGCCAAGTATTTAAAATTGTACACACGTTTTATAAACGCAATGTTTAGTTGTAAAAGAATGCGTATGAGTCGAAACCCTGTATAATTTTTCGCTATTCATTCGTTCAATTAAATAGTTATACCGTTCAAATATAGGCACAATTATACTTACCCTTAGCTGATAAGGAAAATTGGAAATGATTCAACGTTAGTTGTTTTTCTGTTTGGTGTTTCACCGCTTATCGCAAACAAACAATGTTGATTAGGCCGGCGATTCTAGTCCAGAAATCAAGAAGGCTAATACGAAATAACCGCAGATATATCGTCTTGCATCGCCTGTGCCAAGATATATTTTTATGGGAAGAGGAAATGTAGCTAGAGAACCGGAAGTGGCAAGTGGGAAGGACCGGTAAGCTTTTAGAAAAACAGAATGAATGAATAATAAAAAAAAGAAAATAGAAACATGGTGAACAATTATATTACTGATGTGTTTGTTTTATGTGTGGGTCTGGAAAAGGCGAGCGTCGATCATAAAACTCAGTCGAATGGAAAGTCCCCGATAATGATCGACATTTCGTTTGAGATATCGTGAGATTATGCGAGACTGAAAGTGTACTGATAAAGTTGGGTGGTCTTACCATGTGGTTAGAACAAATATTTGAAGTAGATTTAATAGGTCTATAGAGAAAAGAGCTCAGATATAGAATTTATTTCCATATACATCATTGTATATATGTCATATCTCTTTAGGACCTGGAAAATCACGGCTCTTTTCAGCTTCCTGTTTCATTATTGTTTTGGTTATGTAGCTTTTGGATTTTACCACCCGTATTTTTCCTTGTTTTGTCATTCATTTACACGATGATTTTAAAATTCAACGAATAATCTGTCATGTGATCGACCCCGACTTGGGAGCTCAGATATAGTCATTTTCTAACCGGCGTAATGTGGCTTCCCTTTGTCTCTTCTACAAATACTTTCACGGCTTCTGCTCCGATGAACTTAGCTCTCTGGTGACCCCTGTGTATGAATCTACTCGTGCCACGAGATTAGCAACTAGATCCCACCCTTTTACTATGAAACCAATAAGATGTAAACGCATTCTACTCCAACAGTTTATTTTCTCGCACTTCCCGCCTGTAGAATTCCCTTCCTTTTACTTGCTTCCTCGACAGCTACAATCTCCAATAATTTTAATGTAAAGTCATTAGTCATCTCCTATCTCACTAACCTACATTCTCTCTCTCCTGCTCCTTTCTTCGTCAACTCCACTCTCATCAGTATTCTCATCCTTCTCTTACCCACTTCCTGACACCCCCTATAACCTGTCACTCTTTCTCATAACTTTCCTCCTATGTAACCCCCTGCGCACCAGTGGCAGTAATCTGCCTACGTCCTGAAATGACAGGGCACATAGAAGAAAATATATTCCAACTGTTTAGAAGAAATTATAATGCGGTTGTAAAATGGGGGATCAAATCTATATTATAATCAATATATAAACTGATCCCTCATTTTTGGGCATGCTAGTTCATACATTTATATTCTAGATTTATGGGCTTGAGCTAGTGGATGACAGAACGAGAGTGGCATGGTGTAACAGGAGAAGGCAGGCTAAGAGCCACCAGGGATAGGGAGACGTGGAAAGCCATGATCGCCTACGTCCTGAAATGACAGGGCACATAGAAGAAAATACATGCCAACTGTTTAGAAGAAATTATAATGTGGTTATAAAGTGGGGGATCAAATCTATATTATAATCAATATATAAACTGAACCCTCATTTTGTGGCCATGCTAGTTTCTATATATTTATATTCTAGATTTATGGGCTTGAGCTAGTGGATGACAGAACGAGGGTTTCATGGTGTAACAGGAGAAATCGTGCTAAGAGCCACCAGGGATAGGGAGAAGTGGAAAGCCATGATCGCCTACGTCCTGAAAGGACAGGGCACATAGAAGAAGAAGAAGAAGAAGTGTCAAATTCTCCAGATCTTTTGTTCTGATATCTAAATGACCGCTTAATTAGCATAGTTGAGGCATAGACTTAATAAATATAATAGATATAATTTCTTTAATCAGTTCACCCTAAGCAAGGTAATAAAGCCACTTAGACGCAAGTGATTACAATGAGTAAAAGAGAATGAAAATATTATAAAGTGTACGGGAAATCCAATTCTAAACAGAATATAAGTTATGAAACTCTACGCCTTTTATATATATATATATATATATATAATCGTTTCACTCCAGGCAAAGCATTACTGCCACATGTGCGCAGGAGGGAACAGTGAAAAGAGAGTGAAGAGAAACAGGAACAGCTATTCAGGGGGTATCAGAGAATAGGGTAAAAGTAGGATGGGTGTGAAAATAATTACGTGAGAATAGGGTAAAAAAGGGAGAAGTTAGAAGAGGTGTCAGGGAAATGATGGTGAGTCAAGAAGTTAAGAGATATCAGTTGACATTGCATTTAACCTCCTGGATATTCTAAGTATCAAGGAATCAAGTATACGGAAGTTCCAATTGACGGAAGTGCGAGAAAAGAAGTATAAGTTGTGGTTACATTGATTCAGAAAAGGGTGAGATCTCGTTGCCAGTCTCGTTGATCGTGTAAATTTGCGGTATTTGACTGATTTTGTTATATTTATTGATAAGATTCTTATGCCTTATCAAGCATTTGCAGGTTATTTAAAACCAACAAATATTTCTTTTTTGATAGATAATGATAATGGTTTAGTAGATCAAATTTAATAATTAACCCAGAGTTTGGGAAAAAGTGGTTGATCCATACTTTTCTCAATGTTATTTGTGTTTAAGTGAAATACAACAATCACAACTATAATTGAAACCCAGATTTCCGATTAAGATACAGTGACACGCATAAGTATTGGATACGTCATTTTCTATTATAACTCTAGTTTAGGTACCTCCATTACATCACAAAAAAACCCCAGCATAATATGATTCGAAAAGAATTAAAACTTAGTAAAACGAACTTTTTTCTATCAAAATGTTTATATTATTAAGAGGAAAGATAAAAGTAATTTTTATTTATTCTATAAAAAATTTTAATCCCTTTTAACATGTTCGTTAATTCTGACAAAAAATTTTGTTTTGATCTGAGTTAGCATAAAATCTGAGAAAATCTTACGTTTACGTAACTCAATTTTTCGGTGACAAACACATTAATTTGGAATTTCTCGCAAAAATCATTTTAATGAAACTTTCAGTACTCATTCACAAATGAATAAAATTATTTTTCGAATTATTATTTTTCTAAAATATTGATGAAAAATTTTTTTAACTCTGTTACTCACCTCCACGTAAATTCATGAAGTTTTAATAAATTCTAATTTCTGTAAATTATTTTTTATTAGTTAACGCAGAACTCATCGGGAAATATAAATCATTAAATTTCTTTATTCAAAATTATCCGGCACTATTCGAAAATCTGCTCCGAAGCGAAATATAAAAAATGCATTAAAACTTTTGTATAATTTAATTTGATAAGCTTTTATTGCTGGAATAAATAATAATATTTAAGGACATTATAGTCTGAAGAAAAAAAAATTCGATTACTAATGAAATTTTTAAAGAATTGTTTTCATTTTTTTATTATAATAATTCATAAAGATTTAAAAATCGTTTACAAATTTTTTAAAGAACTGTATGATTTTTTATTAGTTAAAAACTGATGATTATACTGCCTATCAAAAAAAGAATTAATAAAAACTTTTCAACCCGTATATTTAAAAACAAAAATTATTCGTGTAAATATGTTCAAATTAATAAAGTACGATGTTTCATATGGATCAAATTGATTTTATAAGTCAACAAGCGTTCTGGGTTATTCCCCCTTACATAAGAAACCATAGAAGAACATATTTTCATTTTTGCGATATTTTATTCTCTACGTTTCTAAAATTTAACCGCCTGTTTTGCAAGTAATTCCTTCAACATTTAAAGTAAGTATTTTTTTTTTCATTTCTCCAATTTTTTAATTAATTGGGACCGCAGGTGTTTAACTAATTTATGATAATAAAAAAAAGATAAGGAAATTTTGACACGATTGTTCACCATACATTGCGTTCTTGACAACACCCGGTAGTCGTAAATCTGTCATCGAATGACTGACATAAAACTGGGCTACCGTAATTCATTTTTTTTTTTGTAAATTTCTTGCAGTAAGCAATTATTAATTGATTTAAAACAAATGAAGGTAAGTTTTAATTTTAGAAATTGACTTAAATAATGTGTCAGCGAGGTATATTTTATTTTTGCAAGATTTTTAAAACAGAAATTTGGCTACTGTTTACGTAATGTGTCAATCAATCAAAAATGTCGGTATATTTTTAAAAATTTGTAAAATTTCAAAATTTTAGATTTCAATCAATATAATTTCGTTTAAAAATACACCAGTATGTTTTGCTTACTAGAATTATTAAATTTAATAACTTGGCTTTCAATTAAAGCTAATTTTAATGACTGAAGATAATTTATTTATTTTTAAAATTTCAATTTAAGTATCGAAAATGAGTGGAGGTACCTACTCTAGTTTATGTTGGCCAATTTTGCCTGATATTTGGTAAATAATATCTCGTAAAGTTGTTTTAGTTGTATGTGGAAGGAAAATTAAAAACTCATCGTTGAATCCATTTTTTTATCAAAGTTTAAAATTAACCTCTGCAAAAGTATTGGATACATGACACTTTTTTCAAATTTCTAATCGAAACTTTGTATTTTAAAAGACTTTAAATATTCAAATTTTTGATAGCATTGGAATGTTATCTCTGACCAATCAGAAAAGCACACAATTGCTTACAAGATAGTGTTACTAATCATCTGACTCTTTCATGTGCGTTCTGCAGTTCAATAACATGTATCCAATACTTATGAGTGTCACTGTATCTGTTGTGGATTCCGGGAATGGGAGCCGCAGAAGATAAATGAACAACAACCAGAAATTTGAGATAGAAACGTAAGTATATTAAACGTAAAGATACAAACTTGAACGCAAGTTAGTTATCCAGGAATACGATTAGTAGGATATATATATACAAGTCTCTGAAGTAGTATGTTTAGTAAGTCCATATCGGAGGCTGATGGGTGCTGTGTAATAATATTCTTGCTGAGCTACTATGAACTACAGACGCTGTATACTCCGTGAAACCTCGGTATGTTCCGGTATCTCTCGTATCTGTCGCACTCTACGGTATCTGACTATAGCAGGAGAATATATATATATATATATATATATATATATATATATATATATATATATATATACTTTAGAAGAGTCTATTATCATGAAAAAAGAGGAGACCCCCCCCCACAACAATATCCGAGCTATTATTCATTAAACCAGTGGATATTCTAAGTTGACAGTAATTGTCATTCTGAAGCGGTCACCTATCTAGATACTGTCCAAGCTTGACGTTGCTTAACTTTAGTGATCGTAGTGGGGTCAAATGAACGATATTAACTAACCGGTTAGTCAATGAAACCAGTTTGTGCAGCCCGCGGAATCGAGAGTGAATAAAAGAGAGAGAGAGATAGAAAGAGAGAGATAGAAAGAGAGAGAGAGATAGAAAGAGAGAGGGATAGGAAGAGAGAGGGATAGAAAGAAAGAAATAGAGAAATAGAGAAAGAGTTAGAAAGAGAGAAAGACAGAAAAAGTGAGAGATACAAAGAGAGAGATAGAAAGAGAGAAAAAACGAAAAATTGAAAGAGAGAGAAAGAAAGAGAGAGAGAGAGAAACGAGTAGAGAGAAAAATATAAATGAGAGATAGAGAGAGAGAGAAAAAGAATAATAAACAAGAGAGAGAAAAAGAGAGTGCCCGACGATAGTGAGAAAGAGTAATAAACTTGAGAGACATAAATAAAGTGATAAATGAGAAAAAGACAGAGAGTGACAAACGAAAGAAAGAGAAAGAAAGAGAGTGAATACAAGAAAGAGATAGAAAGAGAGTGATAAACGAGAGAGAGAAAAAGAAAGTGATAAACGGGAGAGACAGAGAAAGAGAGCGACGACAGAGAAAGAAATAAAGACAGTGGTGACCGAGAGAGATTTGGAAAGAATGTTAAAAACGAGAGAGAGAGAGAGAGAGAGAGTGAAAACCGAGAAATGGAAAAGAAGAAAAAATATAAATGAGAGAGAGAAAGCGAGTGATAAACGTGAGAGAGAAAGAAAGTGATAAATGAGACCCAGAAAGAGAGTGACAAACGAAAGAGAGAGAGAGGGAAGAAAGAGTGTGATAAAAGAAAGTTGTAGAAAGAGAGCGATAAACAAGAGGAGTGTGAGAGAGAGAGAGAGAGAGAGAGATAGAGAGAGAAATAAAGTTATTGACGGGAGGTAGAGAAAGAGAGTGACAAACGAGAGAAAGAAAGAGAGTGATACACGAGAGAGATAGACAGATGTAAAAACGAGAGAGAGAGCAAAAGAAAGAAAGAGATTGATAAACGAGAGAAAGAGGGTAACAAAGCGAAAGAAAGAGAGAGAGAGAAAGAGAGAGAGAGAGAGAGGGGGGAGTTATAAACAAGAGAGGGACATGGAATACCTGCGAGAAACCAGGCCAGAAAAAAAATCATATTTCACGAATCGATGAAGTTTCGTCGTATTCGACGTGGGAGGTTCGTCAGTGCTGAACAATTCGATTTTTTCAGACTTCTAAAGCCAAGAAAATGTTTAAGTTTAAAAAGAAAAACGAATTCATTTTGACTTTTTGAAATTGTTTTAATCCTTTGTAGATAGACAGAAAAAGAAAGCCGGCGGTTTAGTCTGAGAACGCTTTCTACTGAAATCTCGGTTGTATTGTTGAAAGAAACGGTCTGCTCACGTTCCATTCGAATGATATTTTTGAAAACAACATTTTTAGTTTTCTTTTAATTTTACTTGTTAGTTTGGACAATTTTTAAATAGGAACACCTTCATTGGTGTGGCTAAAAAAGATACACACTAATCGAAAACGCATTAATCAGTAGGTCAGCGTTGATCATGGGTAGCATCCTAGTTGTCTGCTTGACTGGAGCATCGGCGTCTGTGACTGTAGAAACCGACGCGGGAGAGACAGTCTTTGTTGCAGAGGCTGCATTTATGTTTTGTTTCTGGTCTGTCGGGGCCGTCATTTTGTTTCCTGCGAACTCGCCTCTCCATGGCGACTTGTGTTGCTCCTCCCTTGATTTGAGTTGTTAGGCCAGGGATCCTCCCCATTTGAACTGGTTGACTACTACGCTCTCCCATGACTCTGTGTTGATACCCACAGCTTTCATATCTCGTTTTATGATGTCACAATACCACAGTTTTGCCCGCCCAGTGGGGCTTCTTCCAGAGGCCAGCTCTCTATGCAGGAGGTCTTTTTGAATGCGACTGTCGTCTAGCATGCGGTGGACATGGCCTAGCCAGCGAAGTCTGCGATGTTTAAGGAGTGTGAACATGGTAGGTAGACCGGAAGGCGACAGGACCTCAGTGTTGGACATATAATAACTCATAAGAAATGATGTAATTTCTACCTCAATTTTAGGTCAATTTACAATTATTTACATTGTTCGGGTTGTTGTTCTCATCTTTGTTGCCATATTTACGACGTTTCGGCCTTTATACATTTCGTAATTAGTCGGGATCTGTTTCTATTTCTGTTGTTACTATTTGCACTATTTACATTGTTCACAATGTTGTTCTCATCATTCTTGCCATATTCACGACGTTTCGGCCGTTGTACACTCCGGACTTCTTCAGAATCTGTCTCCATTTCTGATATGAGGGATTGCAACTATTTACATTAGTTCAATTGTTTAGTATGCTGTCCTTATCTTTGTTGCCATATTCACGACGTTTCAGCTGTTGTACACTCCGGACTTCTTCAGAATCAGTCTTCATTTCTGATATGAGTGATTACAACTATAGACACTAGTTCAATTGTTTGTTATGCTGTCCTAATCTTTGTTGCCATATTCACGACGTTTCAGCTGTTGTGCAGACCGGACATCTTCAGAATCGGTTTTCGTTTCTGATACGAGGGATTACAACTATTTACACTAGTTCAATGTTCTATATGTTATCCGTATCTTTGTTGCCATATTTACGACTTTTCGGCCCATGTGCACCACAGCCTCCGTCAAGACACTGGATCCAACCAAAGTCTTATACACTGTGCCATGCGTCCTCAATTGATAAAACTTTTGGCTAGATCCAGTGACTTGACCCAGAAGACCTGTGAGTTCAATATTGGCTACGCCAGTGATAAACAGAAAACTAAGACATCCGGAAGTGGCATGACACATGGAACGAAAATAATTTAATCCAGTGATTAAAATAAAGGGCCCCGTTTAAAATTCCAGTCATCTTTTATAAGGTCAGGGCGTACAAATGCCAAAATACCATGAACATAGCAAAAAAAAAAAAAAAAATAAGGGCAACAGTCGTCCGAGAAATGTAAATCTAAACTTATTTATAAATGGGACTTTGTCTGTGTGCGTGTGTGTCCGTTACCTATAGACTCCGAAACGGTTGAACCGATTTTCTCGAAAATTTACACAGTTGTACTATAAGTGTCTACGAGTGTTCTTAGCTAGGTTTTGTGTCGAGGTACCCCCGATAAATATCGAAAATCAATAATCGAATAAATCGTTTTATAGAAGGAGTGGTACGATTTTAATCAAATTTGATCCACTCATAGACAAAGACATAAGAAACGACATTCAGAAGTTTCAAGGTTGCAGTTCTTACAATAGTGCAGAAAATCGATAATATATATATATATAAAAGGCAAGATTTTTGTGTATGTGTCTGCTTATATGCCTGTATGCCTGTATTTTTTTCAGCCCTTTTGTTTTAGTTTTTGCTTCGAGTTTGGCTCTAAGTAGGTATAATTGTAGTTCTTAGTCTCAGCCATGATACCATTTACTCAGAGGACTTATTTAGCCTTCAAAATTCAGTTTACGACGAAAAAAAAATTATTTCATATCGATACCAGGAAATCAAAATTTGACTTATATTCATTCATTTTTCTTTCAGTCTACGGTTTCGCTTTAACTGAAAACAATTATCGCTTTTTAGTCTTTCGTGCCAACGTCCAAAGAGTCTGACCTCCAGGACCATGGATTAGTTTTAAAGCTTTCATTACACCCGATCAACGCCGGACTATACTGTGAGTAATATAAATAATTACAATACCTCATCTCAAAAATATATGCAAATATAATTAACCGTAAATTTCTTAATCGAGTCCTTTGTAATGAAAATATAGATGCATATGAGAAGACACTATATAAAAGCTTTGAATTTTTTGTTTTTTGTTTTTTATGAAAACCTTACTTAGAACGTTTACTGCTCGGTATTCTTTTGTTTTTCCTTTTACTTACACACAAATACCCTTGGAAAAAGGTATTAATTCGTATCTTCCCTCCAGTTATGGATTAAATAATAAGACAGGTTGGGTTCAAAACCTTGGCTGGCAACCAGTCTACCGCAGAATACAATGGCAACCTATTGCGGGATAATCTTCTGCACGGTCAGTCATGTCTCTTTAGATACATGAACGCCCAAAGCGTGTATCACGTATGGCACTTAACTGACTGACTGAATATAATATTTGGAAACATCATTAAGGCTTCTACTGGGCATAAAGTGGGGAATCGGTTTTCTATTGTAATGAAGTAATAAACTGATCCCCCACTAATTACTACCTAATAATATAATACATCTACTCTTCATCTACTTATGAGTCGAATAATAGAACAGATTGTGTTATGTAGCCTTGGCTGGCAATCAGTCTCTGCAGAACGTAATGGCAACCTTCTGCGGGATAATCTTCTGACCGGTCAGTCATGTCTCGAAAGAGACATGATCGCCCAAAGCGTGTATCAAGTATAGCAGCTAACTGACTGACTGAATATAATAGTTGGAAGCATGATTAAGGCTTCTACTGGGTAAAAAGTGGGGGATCGGTTTTCTATTGTTATGAAGTAATAAACTGATCCCTCACTAATTACTCTTTAAGATAATACATCTCTTTTCCCTTTTCCTATGAGTGAAATAATAGGACAGATTGGGTTCTATAGCCTTCGCTGGCAACCAGTCTACCGCAGAATACAATGACATCCTACTGCGGGATAATCTTCTGGCCGGTCAGTCATGTCTCTTTTGAGACATGATCGCCCAAGGCGTGTATCACGTATGGCACTTAATTGATTGATACTTCTGTTCTTCATACAATTGGCGGTTATGAAATATTTATTCTTCAGATTTTCCAAACATATCATATTCATTATTTCTTTAACCTGAAAATTTTATTATAATCTCTCCATAAAAATCACACATCTTTTTTGTTTCGACAATTTATAATAAATGTAAATTTCTGGATATAATTTGAAAACTGATAAAACATTTGATTGAGTCAAATATTTACAAGTGCATTTTCATTATCATTTTATGTTATAAAGTGTATCTATTTATAACCGTCCAATTTTTTAAACAATACTGTAATTACTTAGATAATGTAATACTTAACGTTTACTAAATATTTAATTGCTCAGCAACTTTTTAAAAAATCAGTTTTCAATTACTATGGTAAAAGTAAACAATGTTTTCACGGCACTAATCAAGTATTATGCATGCACTATTCAATTGTTGATATGTAAAAAAATAGTGCACAAAACACAAATCAAGGGATTTCTTTATTGTTTTATGCTATTAGCCTAATACAATACCGGCCATCATTATTAGGTCACTCCAGATAAAAAAAAAATGTGTATTTCATACTATTTTTAGTATTTATTGCCAAATGGACAATTCTAAATGAAAATAGAATGGTTCTTTTGTTATTATTACTTTGCAAAATTTTACAAGGCAATGAAGCAAAGATGAACTCGTCCGAATCACCCGAAACTTTCTTCATTCTTTTATTAATGAAACAGCAAGATAGATAATTATTAAATATTTATAAATTCATTTGATGCACATGTTATTGTGCAATATTAACAAAACAACCATTCTATTTTCATTGACAATTATTTATTTGGCAATAAATACTAAAAAATAGTGTGAAATACATATTTTTAACACTGGGGTAGCCTGATAATTATGGCCGGTAGTGTATATATATATATATATATATATATATATATATATATATAAACAAATATGTGTTTGAATATTATTTTTAATTGAAGCTCGTATTTGAGTAAATAATCGTTTTTTAATGAAACAGTATATTTCATTCTACCGGCCTGGTTATTTTCGTAACAAAAATGTGTGTCATTCAGCAGGATTCGAACCTGCGACCCCTATCAACATAGGAGAAGCCACTAAGTTTTCTGGAGTCTTAGACCACTCGACCACGAATGATACCACAGTCTAAATGAAGTCAAATCAAGCCTATACAACAAAATTTTCGATTCTATGAAAATAACCCTATCTGCTCTGAAATGTAGCGTAATGTCAACAAATGTAAACAGACAATGTTACGGAAAATCCTGAAGATTAATAAAATGGTTAGTTAACCGACATATTGAAAATATTTGTTTGAACATTATTTTTAATCGATACTCGTATATGGTTATTTTATGGTATGCTATATCTATGGATGTGCGGTGCAGTGGATATCTGCTCGGAACGACAAATCGGGGTGCTGAGTTCGATTTCCATTTGAATTCATCGCATTCACTTACGCAAAAATAAACTTGCAAAAGGTATTGATCCGTTTATTGTCTCCAGTTATGGGTTAAATAATACGATAGATTGGGTTCTATACCTTTTCTAGCAACTAGTCTACTGCAGAAAGCAATGGCAACCTACTGCGAGATAATTTTTTGCCCAGTCAGTCATGTCTCTTTCGAGACATGATCGCCCAAAGTGTTTATCACATATGGCACTTAACTGACTAACTGAATATAATGGTTGAAGACAGTAAGGCTTCTACTGGGCATAAAATGGAGGATCAGTTTTCTATTGTTATGAAGTAATACACCGATCCCCCACTAAGTATTACTTAATAATATAATACGTATTTTCCCCCTCTAGCTATGAGTCAAATAACAGGATAGATTGGTTTTATAGCCTTGACTGGCAACCAGTCTACCACAGAATGCATTGCCAAGCGACTGCGGGATAATCTTCTGCCCAATCAGTCATGTCTTTTTCAAAAATGAGGAAAATAACCTGGGTTCAAGAAAACGGAATATTACCATTAAATAACATTATTGTTTTTGAAGTCTACCCAAATATCGTCACGTGGTATGGTTTTGCAGGTACTTTCCAAAGGCGGCGCACGCTGGGGTCACCTCAAGAAATCAGTTTCCTGACAAATCCGCCATGGAAAGAATCGAACCAGGTCTTCATTGTTATAAGGCGGACGTTCACTCGCCCATAGGGTTTGACCGAGGGTTTGGGAGTTCTGGCCTTGATCAGATTGTTGTTCAGACTGGATAACGCGCTTTCTGCCAGAAACCGTAGCTAAGGTCCGCCGCTCAGCATAGGTCGACCCTGTGAGAGTTGAACAAACAAAAAGATGCCTGCAACGGTAATTCGCGTAGATACGTGTATCCTCGTATATACGAGTGTCCAGCTATTATATATATATATATATGTGTGTGTGTGTGTGTGTGTGTGTGTGTGTGTGTGTGTGTGTGTGTGTTTCTATAGATAGATAGATAGATAGATAGATAGATAGATAGATAAAGAGACAGACAGACAGACAGATATATTTTAGTGTGTTTAAAGAGATACATATATGTTTGTGTTTGTAGAGATAGAAATTGCGTGTGTTTCAAGATATATATCTGGTTGTGTGCGTGTGTATTTCTAGATAGATAAATCGAAAGATGGGTATTTGTGTACGTCTGATTATCTATCTATCTATCTATCTATCTATCTATCTATCTATCTCAGTCTATTCCTATCTATCTATCTATCTATCTATCTATCTATCTATCTATAGATAGATAGATAGATAGATAGATAGATAGATAGATAGATAAGTATTTGTGTGCGAGTGTTTTTCTAGAGTCATTTTGTGTTATTTATTTATGTGTGTGTTTGGATAGATAGATAGATAGATAGATAGATAGATAGATAGATAGATATTTGTGTCTCAAGAAAGATTTATGTGTTTGTAGAGATAGATAAATAGATAGATAATTGTGTTTTTGTGATTTTTAGATAGATACATATATATATATATATATATATATATATATATATATATATAGATAGATAGATAGATAGATAGATAATTGTCTATACGTCTGTACAGATACATAGATAATTATCTGTTTACGTTTCTAGAGCGATAGATAAATATTTGTTTGTGCTTGTACAGATAGGTAGGTAGATAGATAGATATCTTTTTGTACTTTTGTGTTTTTTCGATAGATAGATAGATAGATAGATAGATAGATAGATAGATAGATAGATAGATAGATAGATAGATACTTTTCTTGTTTCCGTTTACAGTCAATTTGTTGTGTTGGAAATAGCTGGTCTGGAGAATTGTGAAGTGAGAAAATATTTGAATGTTTGCAGAATATTTCAAGAAGAGCAAACAACCTCACCAAATTCAATTTCATGAAAAAAAAAACGATTCTGTTCCTCCCAAGATAATAATTGCAGGCGTTAAGAAGAGGTTGAAGAGAAACACACGAAGAAGTATTTCGCGTAGGTCGTTGAGGAAGATCGTTAATGAATATTTAGGCTTAAAATCATACAAGATTCTACGGTGACAGCTACTTTCAAGAACGTCCAAGCAAAAATGACACTTGAACTTGGCAAAAATGAATAGCAGAGTTTCCCAGCAAAGTTTGGAGAGTCCTCTTGTTGCACTCTTTGTCAGACATATTTAAAATTTGCTTTGCCCTCGTTCAAGAACGTGCTCTTGTACACAGACCCAAGTTAACGCAGAAGTAGTGCGAGGGATATTTCAGTAGAGTTTTTGATGTCATTTTGGCTGCAGTCAAACACTGCCATTAATTCTATGGAATTTGCGATCTAGCTATATAGAAGGGCGATGTTTCATCTGAGTCATAACCAAGTGTGCCAGTCCTAAAAGAATGATGACGTCGAAATAAAATTTCAGTAAAAACATAGTGAAGAAGTCATGCATTTCAGCTGAAATGTTATTAAGAGCTATTTAGATAGCAATAGGTTACAGTTTGCATGGTAAATTTATGAAAAAAATGTTGTCAGTCAACTTAATCAAACTGTAAAATTTAATTAACCAATATCGTACAGGTTTTTATTTATTTTATGAGAAAATGAATAACGGACTATGATACAAAAGTCACGAAACATGGCGTTCAGTTGATAGGTGAAATTGATCCTATTGAGTGGCCACTGAGGTCATCAGAACTCACACTCTTGGATTGTTTTTGATTTTGAGTTTGAATATTTTTTAAAGGCATATCAACCTAAGTGGATTATTGATAGGTGAAATTGATCCTATTGAGTGGCCACCGATGTCACCAGAACTCACACTCTTGGATTGTTTTTGATTTTGAGTTTGAATATATTTTAAAGGCATATCAACCTAAGTGGGTTATTGATAGGTGAAAGTGATCCTATTGAGTGGCCACCGATGTCACCAGAACTCACACTCTTGGATTGTGTTTGAATTTGAGTTTGAATATTTTTTTAAAGGCATATCAACCCAAGTGGATTATTGATAGGTGAAAGTGATCCTATTGAGTGGCCACCGATGTCACCAGAACTCACACTCTTGGATTGTGTTTGAATTTGAGTTTGATTTTTGTTTAAAGTCATATAAATCTCTAAGGTTTATTTAATAACCAAAAAGTATGAGTTTTTTTTTAATTTTCGTTTATAGTGAGAAAGTTGATTTAATCAGATTTTGATGATTTTTTTTTATTTTAGAAAATTGAAGATGTCTTCTAGTTTTGTATTCAAAAATATATTGCTGGTAATATTTTTTCCTTAAAAAAGATATTGTTGGTAATAGTTTTCTTAAAAAATATCATTTTTTTTCTTATAAAAGTTTATTTTATGTATATATTTCTATAAAAGGGTATTTTGATTCTTCCGTAAAGTTTTGGCCACAGTTTGGGGTTAAATATTTACTCATTGCTGGGGCCCTAACAGGTGCTACCACTCCGGGTCAGAGTGGATCTGGGATCAAAATAAAAAAGCTTCTATGCTTCTCACAACTTATCAATGAGAGGCTTTGCTGCCGGATGTATTTGCTGACATACCAGAACATTGAATTAGGAGCTTAAAAAAAATATTAAATATAAACACGGCAAAATTAGAGAGGAAAGTCCACGACGTATTAATGAATCACGAAAGAACAAAATTGGAATGTTTTTTTGAAAAAGATGAACATTTTGAACATTACATCTAACAACTAGTAAATAACATCAGCTTGTGTAATTATACTCTTAGTAAATTATCCTTATAATGTGCGTTTTTTGACTGACCTTATATAACCCACACTGTTTTTAGTTTTTTTTTTGTCAAAATTTGTATTTCATAGATTCATTTTCCGTATTAGAAAACATACTGACTATGTTTTTCCTTTTTATTTACGATTTTGAAAATGTCTTGTAGAGTGGCTGATACGCTTGCAGCACTCTTTATGATGGTCCCTGTGGGACCATTAGATTGACTCATTAGCTAACTCCACTGCTAGGAAAGTTAGGTCACTGTGACGGGCCAGGAAGTTCTTTCTGCCTGAGTCCATCTTTCACATGTACAAATCAAACATCCGATCGTCCATAGGAATACTGTTGTCATATCTGGTCGGAAACACCTGCTGTTTATCTCAGTATTCTCGACAGGCTCCAAAGAAGAATTTGCAATCGATCCAGACCTGGCAGCTCGATTCCAGCCACTTTCTCACCGGCGGGAGGTGGCTTCCTTCTTTCTTTTCTACAAATATTTTTATGGCTTCTCCGACGAACTTAGATCACTAGTTCCCAGCCCCGCGACAATAATTTACTCGAGCAAATAGACTGGCAACAAGGTCCCACCAATTTACAGTTAGATCAACCAAATGCAGACGACAATTCTACTCCATCAGCTTCTTTCCTCGCACTTCCCCGGCCGTGGAACTGCCTTCCATATATTTGCTTTCCTGACGGCTACAACCGCCAGGAATTTAAATGCAATGTCAATTCCCATCTTTTTTCTACTTGACTCCAACTCTTTCTACATCACCCCGTGTAACAAGTTCTTTTCATTTCTCTCAACTTTTCCACACCAAGCTATCTGATTTTACACTCTCCTTCAACGGAATGAAGCAAAAATGAATTGAGATGTCATTTTAACAGATTTAGAGGTTGCGATTGATAAATTGCCATATAGATGCCGCAAAAATGATAACACCGAGGTCTGTAACAGATTTAGAGGGTGCGATGGATAAATTGCCATATAGATGCCGCAAAAATGATAACACCGAGGTCTGTAACAGATTTAGAGGGTGCGATGGATAAATTGCCATATAGATGACGCAAAAATGATAACACTGACATCTCGTTGTAACAGGTATATTGGGTGCGATGGATATAAAGCATAGAGTAAGTTACACTTATTCTGTGCTTCTTACGTCCCATCTTGCTCCTTTTTTTCTCATACCGGCTAAAAATTTAAACTTATTTTTATCTTAACCAACAAGGATATTTAACACAAAAACTTTAACAGTTATACATTATGAGGATGTGCGTTGTGGTGCAGTGGACATCGACTAAGAACGAGAAATCGGAGAACCGAGTTCAAATTCCACTTAAATTCATTGCATTCACTTACACGCAAATACACTTGGGAAATTAATCCGTCTCTTCCTTCCAGTTATGGGTTAAATAACAGGACAGATTGGGTTCTCTAGCCTTGGCTGGCAACCAGTCTACCGCAGAAAGCAATGGCAACCTACTGCGGGATAATCTTCTGCCCAGTCAGTCATGTTTCGAAAGAGACATGATCGCCTAAACGTGTTTCACGTATGGCACTTAACTGACTAACATTGTGAGAAAAAATTACTTGTAAAAAACAACGAAAATGAAGTACTTTATATTTTCATCCTTAAAAAAATATTCTCGTCACCTTGTATGATGAGGATAGATTCAAATCTAAAAATGATAGAAACTTTAGCGAAGCCATTATCAAACACGTTCCAAAGAGACTCGGTATACAAATGGCGACAACCGCACAAATTACACTACAGTTTTGATGGGTAACTCTTTTTCTTTTTTTTGCTGCATACACGTTTTGTTTTTTGTTTGTTTGTTTGTTTTTATGGTGACTGTACAGTATATAAATGTGCGTTGTGGTACAATGGATATCTGCTCGGAACGAGAAACTGGGGAGCCGAGTTCGAATTCCAGTTGAATCCATTGCATACACTTACGCGCAAATGCCCTTGGGAAAGGTATTAATCCGTCTCTTTCTTCCAGTTATGGGTTAAATAGCAGGACAGATTGGGTTCTATCGCCTTATCTGGCAACCAATCTACCGCAGAAAGCAATGGTAACCTACTGCGGGTTAATCTTCTGTCCAGTCAGTCATGTCTCTTTCG
Organism: Ascarosepion bandense; assembly: GCA_037127315.1. Classification (NCBI taxonomy): domain Eukaryota; kingdom Metazoa; phylum Mollusca; class Cephalopoda; order Sepiida; family Sepiidae; genus Ascarosepion; species Ascarosepion bandense. The sequence goes on along the minus strand of JBBBDQ010000591.1, from coordinate 869,441 downwards.
AGACATGATCGCCCAAGCGTGTATCACGTATGGCACTTAACTGACTGATTGACAGTATATAAAAGTCAGTTTGGGACCGTTTGTGAGAGAAAGATTGACATAAAGTAAATTCACCCGACCGAAATTTGGAAAAGAAATCATCATCATTTATCTTAATAGTGTATAGGGCAGCAACTTTTTGTTGCTGTTTCTGTTACACACTTTTTTTTACGGGGCAAGGTTGTTCGCCCTGCCTCCAACCACCAAGCCTGGAGGACCGGTGGACCATTCTTGGTCCTTTCGTTTACAGCACTTGGTATACGCAAATGGTCACCCATTTAAGTATTGACCAGGCTCGATGTTGCTTAGCTTCACTGATCAGACGGGAAACAGTGCATTCAACACGATATTTTTTTTTTTTTTTTTTTTTTTAATCATTTCACCCCGAGCAAGGCAGAAACGCCACTGATGTGCAGGGGGTTACATAAGTGTAGAAAGATTAATTAGAAAAGAGTGAGGAGTACAAGCTAGTTAGAAAGGAACAATAGAAAACTGAGAAAGCAGGTGCAATGACAGGTACATGGGCGGAGAGAAAGGGAAGCTTATACAGGGGAGGGGAGAGAGAGCTAGAGGCCAGTGGTTAGTAGGTGAGTATTAACTTTGCTTTTAAATTTCTGGAGGTCGTAGCCGTCAGGAAAGCAAGAATACGGGAGTGAGTTCCACAGGCGGGAAGTGCGAGAGAGGAAGCTGCAGGAGTAGAATTGTCGTCTGCGTTTGGCTAACCTGACTGTGAATGGGTGGGACCCAGTTGCCAGTCTGGTTGAACGGGTAAACACCTGTTGAGGAGGCATCAGTGACTTAAGCTCATCCGAGCAGAAGCCATGAAAGTATTTATAGAAGAGACAGAGGGAGGCCACATTTCGACGATGGGAAAGTGGCTGCAGACGAGTCGCCAGATCAGTACCTATCACATTACAGACTCTCCTTTGGAGCTTGTCAAGAACACTGAGGAGAACGGCAGGGGCACCTGACCATAAATGGCAGCAGTACTCCATGCACGGACGGATGGTTGACTTGTATATATGCAGGATGGATTCAGGTGGAAAAAACATCCTGGATCGACATAGTGACCCAATCTTCTTAGCAGTAGATTTTGCTATGGATTCAATATAGTGCTTCCATTTGAGGTCTGAGGACAGGGTAAGTCCGAGGAGGCGTAGTGTATTACTCTCCGGGAGAATCATCTGGTCCATGCTTATGGGAGGCAGAAGAGGTTGCCTGTAATGGTTGACAGACAACAGCTTGGTCTTAGAGGAATTAAAGTTGACAAGCCACTTCTTGCCCCAGTTCACCACAGAGTGTAGATCCCGCTCAAGGTCAGCAGCGAGATTATGTCTGTCCGCCACGACAGGTTTCTTACTGGAGCGGGAGTATATTGTAGTGTCATCTGCGTAGATGCCTACTTGGGACCTGATCTCATCTGGGAGGTCGTTGATGAAAATAAGGAAGAGCGTTGGGCCCAGGATAGAGCCTTGTGGGACACCAGCATTCGTGCTGTAGGACGAAGAGGCACGCCCATTCAGAACGACCTTCATTTTGCGGTTATTTAAGAAAGATTGGATTAGGTCAAGCAGGCGACCGGTAATACCATAACCGCGTAGTTTGCATAGGAGGCCAGGGTGCCAAACCCTGTCGAAAGCCTTGGAGATATCCAGAGCAACCGCGCGAGCCTCGTCAGACTCATCAAGGGCCTGTAGCATGTACTCCGTTACAGTAGTTAGCAGGTCGGCTGTGGACCTGTCAAATCGGAATCCATATTGCCTGTCGGAGAACAGCCGTAGACTGGAAAAGAAATACTGTACTGCTTACTGTTCGCGCTGAAAACTTAAAATACGAACATTTTTAGTGTCTGAATGTCAATCTGAAAACAGTGCAGAGGATTCGGAATAAGTTTAGGTGAGTTGAATGGTGATTACGAAGGTGTTTGAAATGATCACTAGTAATGTCGACACTATGCCTACATTCATCTTTCCACAGGGTTTCAGACTCAATACAAGGGTCTACATCGAGGGCCTTGAGAAGGTAGCGCTGCCCTAGGTTTGGGAGGTTGGCTATAAGAATACACTGTTTATGACAACATGACTTTGTACCTATGCCACACAAGCAGGATATCCCAGTCATGGCTGTCAGACAATTTCTTCGACCACATCAGCTCTTATATCTTATATCACCTAACACCCAAGACTGCAACCCTCTTGATTGTTATATGTAGAGGACACTTGAATTAGAGACTAACAAAAGATTTTGTAATACCAAAGAAATATTTGAAATCAAGAAATATAGCAGCATTCACCAACTTAAACAAGGTGAACCTCTAAAAGATCTGCAAAAGATTCCAAAGCAATTTTATTGAATAAATTTACTCTTTACAATTTCAAGATATTTTTGTGTAATTTTAGTAAGTATATGTCAAAAGCATGTCAGTGTTAGTTTAATTTTGAACTGCTTTATGCGAAAATTCATCCATCGCACCCTGTACATCTGTTAAAATGAGATGTCAGTGTTATGGTTTTTGCGTCATCTGTATGATAATTTATCCATCGCACCCACTATCTCTTTTAAAATGACATCTCTGCGTTTTCATTTTTGCATCATTTAGACGGCAATTTATCCATTGCACCCTGTGTATCAACGCAAATGGAAATGATTCTATCGTAACCTTGTATGAAAACGTTGACATTGATATTAAGCCTATTGCCTCGCAATGATCTAATTTTCGAAAAGCGATCGTTCGGAGATGGATGGTTGAGTATAGTCGGTGTCTACAAGGGGACACCTGATCTAAAACTCCGGCTGTTTTGAGCAATACAAAATCTATTATCTGTGATAATCTCTTTTGTAATGTCGCTGTTCAATAATCATTGATCCTGGTCGGCCAAAGGAGAATATTCAACTTTCGACACAAAATTGCTGTAAACAAGTACGGACTACACCACTACCCATCTCAAGAGAGTCAGTACAAGTTATTACCGCCCTCTGCCTCTTCTCACTTTAAGCCTAATATTTCGCATCCATCACTAGCTAGACCTTCCCATCGACAAGATCTGGCAAGACGCTTGACATCTTGCCAGCGTCTTGTCACGAATTACGAAAACAGAATCGTTAAATCAAGGGACATTAGGGGAGAAAAATATGTTTGGACTGGAAAGTGTCAGTTGTGTGCTGCAGTATTTGAGATAGTTTACGGGCTAACGCGTAAATATTTCTTGTACAACAAAATATGTAATTTCTTTCCATGGAATATTTGAAGAAAGCCGAATTTTGAACAGAATACGAATTTACTTTTACCGATAATGTAAATTGCATTTAACGATACTATTTCTATACAAACACGCACACATACATACATATATTACACCTAATACAACAAACGCAAAGTCACACACACACACACACACACACACACACATATATATATATATATATATATATATATATATATATAAGTAAAGAATACCTAGTGAGCCAGACAGACCTACCTAGGTTTCACTTAAACGGATCGTCAGAGAAAGCCGGCTTTTTATTCTTATTATTCCTTAAACTACCCGAGTGAAACCGGGCTAAACAATCTTTCTAAAGTATCTGAAGTATCTATGTTTTGGCAACATTAGTACAAGAAAAGAGAGCAGTTATCAATTTTTTTTTTAATCATATGACCCCAAGCAATGCATTCCACTGTCACTATAGCGCAGGGGGTTACATAGAGGGATTGGGTATAGGAAATGTCAGAAGGAGGGTGATAGAAGACTTAGGATGTAAATAGGGAGAGAGTTGGAGAGAGTGGGTGTGAGTTAGTGTGTTAGGAGGTGTCTATTGACCTTACATTTAAACTGATGGAGGTTGTAGCCGTCGGGGAAGCAAGCATGCGGTAGGGAATTCCATAGGCGGGAAGTGCGAGGAAAGAAGCTGTTGGAGTTGAAATTGCGGTTACATTTCATCGGTTTCACAGTAAAAGGGAGGGACCTAGTTGCCAATCTAGTATCTCGTGCAAATTCACATCTAGTGGGCACCAGTGATTTAAGTTCGTCAGAGCAGAAGCCGTGAAATATATTTATAGAAGAGGCACAGGGAAGCCACATCACGCCGGTGAGAGAGACAACTGTAGGCGGTCAGCCAAGTCGGTATGAATCACATTACAGATTCTTCGCTGTATTTTCTCAAGAACCCCGAAGAGAATAGAAGGCGCACCCGACCAGATGTGGCAGCAGTACTCAATACACGGATGGATGGTGGATTTATATAATTGCAGGATAGATTCAGGTAGAAAGAATTTCCGGGCCCTGCACAGCTGCGGATTTAGCAATGGATTCGACGTAGTCATTCAACTTGAGGTCCGCTGAGAGTGTCAGGCCAAGCAGGCGTAGTGATTTACTCTCTGGGAGGCAAGCCTGTTCCATGCTAATGGGAGGGAGGTGCAGTTGTCTGTGGTCGTTAATTGACAGCAGCTTCGTTTTGGAAGAATTGAATTTTACGAGCCATTTCTTACCCCAATCCACCACGGATTGGAGGTCCTTCACCTTGTCATCAACACCAGATTTTTGAATATATCTGAAAATCAGGAAAATGTTCCGTTTAAAGACTTATTTGTGGTTCATTACGGAGTTGGTTCTATGTTTTCCTTAGATGAAGCTGGTTCGAATCCTGCAGGGGGAACTATATTTTTCGAACAACACTTCTTGATTATTCAGTGAAGTTGATGTAAACAAATATACTGGTTAATTATAAAAAAAAAAAAAACAGAATATCGACTGAAATTTTGATTAAATATTTATATATTCATTCATTAAAATAATGTTTGAAGAAATAAATTACACACACACACACATATGTATACTAGCAGCATAGCCCGGCGTTGCTCGAGTGTAATGAAAGATTTAAAACTAATCCCATGGTCCTGGAGCTCCGACTCAGCCTAAAGAATATTTGTGTGAAGTTTGGTGAGAATCGGAAAAAAAATGTGGATTTGTATAAAGGACATACAGACAGATAAACAGACACACACACAAACATCTTGCCTTCGTAAAATACGCCTAGAAGAACTAAGAAATACATTACATATATCAGAATAACCCGCCCCACTTATAAACAAGGGTTTCCAACTATCAAAAAAAAATACCATTAGAATCCCTCCGGAATGTAAAAAAAACAACAAATAAAACACGAAAAAGAAAAAAACATTCTAGGATATGTTTTAACACACGACAAAAACAACCCCGAATTATTCACAAAGATCAAAACACACATGGAATTACCCAACAATAATGACAAAATAAAAGTAATCTTAACTATAAGTAAAATAATTAATAGCAAACGTCAGCTTTTAAAAAACATCCTAACATCTTCGAAATTCGAACAAAAACACACAACACAGGGGCTTACAAAAGGCAACAAAAAAGATGTGGAGTGTGCAACATAATAATAGAAAGAAAACACTTCAAGTTCAAAAACGCATCTACATTCGAAATAAAATCGGATCTGAGCTGCAACTCGAAAAATGTAGTTTACACTCTAAAATACGACAAATGCGCAAAGATATACGTGGGGGCGGCACAATGCTTGAATAATAGAATATCCCTTCATAAAAGTAATATCAAAATAGTAATTAACAGGAAATTGTATGTCTCTCAAAATTTGCATGAATGAAGTGGAGGTAAATTCAAAGTAATATTTATCTACCAAAATGAAGATTAGGGCACACTAAAAAAAGGAAGATTCATAAAAATACAAGCCTTCGCTCAACAAAACATGAAAAACTTAAAACAAAAGATACACACACATACATACACACACACACTTACATACACAAACACACATACACAGACCAAATTCAAATGGTAACCCCAAGCAATAAAAGAAAAATGACCCATAAAAACAATTTAAAGTATAAAGACGAAATTAAAAAACGCTCTCACACGTATAATTACATGCACACACACACACAAAATTCAAAAAGTGTCGCCAAAATAATATAAAAAAAAAGCAGATGACCGATGGAATACAATTACAGACCAATTTCATAAGTCAATAAATAAATTTCTAGATAATATAAGGAGCCTCTATGATAATCTTAACGTGCTAATGTGAAAACCCCACCTCAAAACCATTTCAACTTGGTGGTCAGCATTTCATTTATTTATTCATTTGCTTACCCGCTTATACAAGTGCTGATATAGAAAAAAAAAACAAAAAAAAACAGTAATCGCCAAAAAATACATACTTGCTGTTGTATCCCGGGGGGTGGGTATAAACAGAGAAAGAATAGTGCAAGAAATAACTGTTAACAGTGAGGATATATTAATAGAGATTTATTATACCTCAGTACAATAAACCAAATACAAGTAGACCAACGAACAGTTAACAAGAATAACCTTTAAGTAGGCAATGTCTCTGTATAGGACGTATGCGTCCGTCTTGAGAAGAAGGTTTCCGTCTAGTGACGTCTAACTCTCGTCTAAGGCCGATGGCTCTCGATCTCCCGTATAATGACGAAGACTCTCGATCACTCCCGTGTAATGACGAAGACTCTCGTATAGACACGAACACTCTTGAACACAGTCGATCACTCTCGTGTAATGACGAAGACTCTCGTATAGTCACGAAGATTATCGATCACTCTCGTGTAATGACGAAGACTCTTGTATAGTTACGAACACTCTCGTTCTCTCTGTAGTTCGTTCTAGTCCCGGTCTTTTATAACCCCGGCCATACCCATTCCTGGGTAAGACAGGATATTCCTCTACAACGCTTGCTTACTTATTTACTTGCTTATTTATAAATGACACCTTGGCGAACAGAAACAAAAGGAACTCTATACGTAGAATCACAAGTTAATTCGCCTGAAGAGAGTCAACTTTAGATTCGAAACACTTGTAGCGTCACAAATATCATTATGGACACTTAATGTATCATAACATGTATAATAAGAACAACAATAAATATACACTTTAAACAAAACGTTCATGGCCTCTCACACTTTTTATTCTGTACATTAATATATATATATATATATATATATATATATATATATATATATATATATATTGTCATCCGCAAACAGATCTGTTTCACCGTATCACAGCTCATCAGTACGGTTAGACTCTGATTGCTTTTTGACTCAGTGTTGAAACCCGACCGAAATGGCGTCAGTCGGCGACTCTACCCCTGGGCTATGAGCGTTCGACGGAAGTAGGCAGGCTTTTTAGCGCATATCATTATACGAGCCCAATAGCTAGCGCGCTCTAATTCATTTCACTGAATGAGCGATGAAATGACTTATATATATATATATATATATATATATATATAGAGAGAGAGAGAGAGAGAGAGATTTTATAGGAAAATAAACATTATTTAAGGAAAGATATTACCGACAATAATTTTTGAAGAAAAAAATTAATTTTTAAAAGAAAAAAATAATACCAGCAGTACATTTTTAATATAAAGCTAAAAGATTTATTTACTTTTGAAAAATAACCCACAGAGGTGTTGTTATGCCGTTAAACGAAACTCAAACAGAAACTGAAACTTAAATATGTACACTGTAAAAAAATAACGTCAATATTAATATGAAACATCGTCGGATAAAAAAGGAGTTGTATCATTGTATTACGATTTGTCATATTCGCGTAGGAAACACATATTTAGAAATTTGAGTCTCTGCATAAAAATATCCCCTGAAAATCACTTCAATCTACAAAACTTTAATTCACCGATGCCCACCAATTCCATGTCACCTGATAACAATTTGTTACACTTGGCTGTCACGTACTGCATACAGCCGCCTCTGCTATCGAAGCATATTGGTATAAAGTCTTGTGATTTTACGACATGTCGCCGAACGTTGCCTCTACTTCCATATCTTCAATGCCGCAGTTTGATGTCGTCAGGTGCTTGTCAGAGATTTGCGTGCTAATCCATAATCCCTGACTCTTTATTCCCCACACTTCCCCGCTCTTAATCTTTCACTGCGCGGAGTGGTTCACCGACTTGACGTTTGACTGGGCTTATCAACACTCGACAGCTGATTCATCCGAGTTCCAGATTAGAGATCAGTTTTAAGACCGCGGGAATCAATCTTCAATATACGACACGTGGCAGGAAGCGGATTGATTTCCCGCCAGTTTCTGCATTCTCCCGCCATTTTTTATGATGTGCATAAAAACGTCATACATTGGATTTTGGCTTTCCTTTTGTGTGAAATTTAGTTATATATATATATATATATATATATATATATATATATATATATATATATATAAACAATAGTTTAGATTACAAGGGGATGCTGAAAAGACAACTTCCGATTCTCGCTTTCTGCAGATATTGGCTTGTTGAATACTGATTTGAGGAAATGGTCCCGACTCAGTCCGCTCTATTACAAACACACCTGCAGTATATATATCCGACCGAGCATGGAATACTGCACATGTACAGGACTGTGCAAAAGTATTAGGACAAGAACTATTTTATTTTTTATATATTTCTCTTCTTTATTTAGGTGTTCCGGGCTACATATCGGAAGATCCCTGAGGTAAGATACTCTGATTAGTCTAGATTTTAAAATTTGGATTAATCATAGAATTAGGCATATCGAATCTAACGTTATTTATAAATGGAACTTTGTCTGTGTGTATGTATGTGTCTGAGTGTGTGTGTGTGTGTGTGTGTGTGTGTGTCCGTTACCTATAGACTCCAAAACGGCTGAACCGATTTTCTTGAAAATTTACAGAGTTGTACTATAAGCGTCTGAGAGTGTTCTTAGTTAGGTTTTGTGTCGAGGTACCCCAGATAAATATCGAAAATCGATAATCGAAAAAATCAGGTTATAGAAGGAGTGGTCTGATTTGAATCAAATTCGAGATACTCATTGACAAAGGCATAAGAAACGATATTCAGGATTTTCAAGGTTGCAGTTCTTACAATAGTGCAGAAAATCGAGAATATATATATATATATATATATATATATATATATATATACGGCAAGATGTTTGTGTGTGTCTGTTTATCTGTCTGTATGTCCTTTATACAATTTCACAATTTTTATCCGATTCTCACCAAACTTCAAAATTTGGCTCTAAGTAGGTATAATTGTAGTTCTTAGTCTCAGCTATGATACCATTTACTCAGAGGACTTATTTAGCCTTTAAAATTTTGTTTACGACGAAAAAAACTTATTTGATATCGATACCAGGAAATCAAAATTTGAATTTCATCCATTCATTTTTCTTTCAGTCGACGGTTTCGCTTTAACTGGAAACAACTATTGCTTTTTAGTCTTTCGTGCCAACGTCCAAAGAGTCTGAGCTCCAGAACCATGGATTAGTTTTAAAGCTTTCATTACACCCGAGCAACGCCTGGCTATACTGCTAGTTCTTATATAATTTAAGTCTTGAAAAGAAAGAAAAATTATGATCACACGAAAAAATGGTATAAAATCTTAACCATAATACCTTGTCTATCATTTTAATAAAACCTGCATATATATATATATATATATATATATATATAAATATTTGTAGTCATGATTTATTTCCCTCTATTCAGATTCTCTAACATTCTTGTTCACCACTGCTGTAGCCTGGTATTAAACTCCCAACTCTTTGTGTCAGGTCATTGGAACTAACCGACGTCTATACTCAAAAGCGGCTTTACATACATTATATATTTTCCTAAGTTTGTCATAGACGGGGTGATCGTATGAAAAATCTCCAGCTCTCTATAAAATGCTTCCGTAACACGCGTTTGTATCACGTTAGAAAATATAAGTCCAGTTGTAAGCTGTAGAATGACGGAAAACTGGCACGTCCTCATCAGCGTCTTTGGATAGATGAAACTCGACACCCTATGAAGGAAGAAGATTTTAAACGAATTCCTGTAAAATGTTCTATACAATAAAGACGGCAGCTGAAAATGGTTCGCCTGAAATAGGCCTACACTACCGCTTATCCATAGAATAACATGTATGTTTTAATTTTTAAACACACACACACAGACACACAGACACACACACACACACACACACACACACACACACACACATATATATATATATGTACAAATTAAGACAGACACGTTATTATATATATAGACTGACGCCATTTCGGTCGGGTTTCAATCCTGGGTAAAAAAGCAATCGGAATCTAACCGTACTGATGAGCTGTGATACGGCGAAACAGATCTGTCTGCGGATGACAATATATATATATATATATATATATTGCTTATTTATTTGCCCTGCTAATGTATTGAGCGCTTTACGTGTTAAGTTACTCGTCTCGGGTTTTTTTTTTCTTTCGAAGAATACTTTAACTAATGTTCAAGTGCTTCGTTCGTTTCATTTTTTGCTTCCATTTTTTCCCCTCCGCGTTTATACACGACGGGTTTTTCGAGAGTTGTTCAAAGATAAATTTACAGTTTTGTTTTTCTTTCAAACGAGCACTAGACGCATTGTTCTTGTGCGCTGTTTGTTTCTTTTTTTCTTCCCCTTTATTTAACCTACGAGGTAATCCTGTTTGGGTTATTTGACGATTTAAGTTACTGTTAAGTTAGCATTGTTTTTTCGGATGTTTAGTCTGTAATTATTAGTGCTGCCTTAGTGTAATTACGTATATTAATATATATATATATATATATGTAACTTTGTCTGTGTGTATCCGTTACATACAGACTCCAAAACGGCTGAACCGATTTTCCTGAAAATTTACACAGTTGTACTATAAGCATCTGCGAGTGTTCTTAGCTAGATTTTGTGTCGATGTACCCATTTAAATATCGATAATCGAAAAAATCGGGTTATAGAAGGTGTGGTCCGATTTTAATCAAATTTGATACACTCATAGACAAAGACATAAGAAACGATATTCAGTTTCAAGTTTCAAGGTTGCAGTTTTTACAATAGTGCAGAAAACCGATAATATATATATATAAAAGGCAAGATGTCTGTGTGCGTGTCTGTTTATCTGCATGTATGTTTGTATATTTTCAGCCCTTTTATTTTAGTTTTTGCTTCGGGTTTGGCTCTAAGTAGGTATAATTGTAGTTCTTAGTCTCAGCCATGATACCATTTACTCAGAGGGCTTATTTAGCCTTCAAAATTCAGTTTACGACGAAAAAAACTGATTTGATATGGATACCAGTAAATCAAAATTTTACTCATATCCATTCATTTTTCTTTCAGTCTACGGTTTCGCTTTAACTGAAAACAATTATTGCTTTTTAGTCTTTCGTGCCAACGTCCAAAGAATCTTAGCTCCAGGACCATGGATTAGTTTTAAAGCTTTCATTACACCCGAGCAACGCCGGGCTATACTGCTAGTATATATATATGAAAAAGAAAGAGAAAAGAATTAAGACTAAATTAATCAGTAATCTTCATTCAATCCATATTACTTTAAAAATTCTGACAAGAATCTTGAAACGATGTAATAAACTGGACGAAATTTCACAGTAAATGATTTTGAGATTAAACACTTTCTATATGTTTTCGTCTTAGTAAATTGTCTTCTCTTTTAATAAGAGTAGCATTTATCGATTTGAAATTGTTACCTGTATTTTTATGACGAAAACTAATGCGTTTAACATGTGGTTTTGTGAACTCTTTTGTGTTCTTAATGTCTTTTCTTTAATTTCCTTGAAGTTGTCTCGCTACATGGCAATTAGTGAAGTACACGTTCATGTTTTAGCTAATTATTTTGTTTTGTATTCATTAATTCTTTTAGTATTTTGAATAATAGTTGTGACAAATTTTATACACAATCTTGTAACATTTCCCAGAATCTCTCATCAACGTAAACTTAAACCGATGAATACTTCCTTGTTCCCCCTAATATATATCTAAACTTATTTATAAATGGAACTTTGTCTCTCTGTGTGTGTGTGTGTGTGTGTGTGTGTGTATGTGTGTGTGTGTGTGTGTGTGTGTGTGTGTGTGTGAGTATCCGTTACCTATAGACTCTAAAACGGCTGAACCTATTTTCTTGAAAATTTAAAGAGTTGTACTATTTCACCCCGAGGAAGGCAGAAATGCCACTGATGTGCAGGGGGTTACATAAACTGTAAAAAAAAGATTAATTAGAAAAGAGTGAGGACTACAATGTAGTTAGAAAAGAGCAATAGAAAGCTGAGAAAGCAGGTGTGATGACAGATACATAGGTGGAGAGAAAGGGAAGGTTATACGGGGGTGGGGAGAGAACTAGGGTCCAGTGGTTAGTAGATGAGTATTGACTTTGCATTTAAATTTCTGGAGGTTGCAGCCGTCAGGAAAGTAAGAATATGGGAGCGAGCTCCACAGGCGGGAAGTGCGAGAGAAGAAGCTGCAGGAATAGAATTGTCGTCTGCATTTGGCTAACCTGACTGTGAATGGGTGGGACCCAATTGCCAGTCTGGTTGCACGAGTAAACACCTGTTGAGGAGGCACCAGTGACTTAAGTTCGTCCGAGAAGAAGCCATGAACGTATTTATAGAACAGACAAAGGGAGGCCACATTTCGACGGTGGGGAAGTGGCTGCAGTCGAACCGCCAGATCAATACCTATCACATTACACACTCTCTTTTGGAGCATGTCAAGAACACTGAGGAGAACGGCAGGGGCGCCTGACCATAAATGGCAGCAGTACTCCATGCACGGACGGATGGTTGATTTGTATATATGCAGGATGGATTCAGGCGGAAAAAACATCCTGGATCGACATAGTTACCCAACCTTCTTAGCAGTAGATTTTGCTATGGATTCAATATAGTGGTTCCATTTGAGGTCTGAGGACAGGGTAAGTCCAAGGAGGCGTAGTGTATTGCTCTCCGGGAGAATCGCTTGGTCCATGCTTATGGGAGGCAGGAGAGGTTGCCTGTATTGGTTGACAGACAACAGCTTGGTCTTAGACGAACTGAAGTTGACAAGCCACTTCTTGCCCCAGTTCACCACAGAGTGTATTTCCCCTTCCATCTCAACAGCGAGATTATGTCTGTCTGCCACGACAGGTTTCTTACTGGTGCGGGAGTATATTGTAATGTCATCTGCGTAGATGCCTACTTGGGACTTGATCTCATCTGGGAGGTCGTTGATGAAAATAAGGAAGAGCGTCGGGCCCAGGATAGAGCCCTGTGGAACACCAGCATTCGTGCTGTACGACGAAGAGGCACGCCCATTCAGAACGACCTTCATTTTGCGGTTATTTAAGAAAGATTGGATTAGGTCAAGCAGGCGACCGGTAATACCGTAACCCCGTAGTTTGCATAGGAGGCCAGAGTGCCAAACCCTGTCGAAAGCCTTGGAGATGTCCAGAGCCTCATCAAGGGCCTGTAGCATGTACTCCGTTACAGTTGTTAGTAGGTCGGCCGTGGACCTGGCAAAGCGGAAGCCATATTGCCTGTCAGAGAAGAGTTTGTGGGCAGTGAGATGATGAACTATTTTAGCATTGATTATGGCCTCGAATACTTTCCCGAATATCGGTAGAAGACTGATAGGGGCGATATTTGGATGGGTCCGAGGGTTCGCCACAATTCTTAAATACAGGAACGACTGAAGAGAACTTCCAGCATGCAGGAAAGCAGGAAGTAGAAAGGCAGTAGTTAAACAGTTTAGAGAGGACAGGGGAAAGTTCAGGAGCACACCTCTTAAGAACTATCACCGGGATTCCATCGTCTCCACTCGCCTTATGGGAGTCGCGTTTTGAAATTACACGTGATACTACTGGCGGGGTAATATATACGTCGTGCAGTTTGGCCTCAGTTCTAATAGGGAAGTCGGGTGGGTGTACTCCGGACGTGTCAACGTACAACACTTGGTATATTAGTCAGGTAAATTCCGATAGAGATGAACTCAAAAGAACTCAATGTTAAATTTATATATTTAATTTAACAGAGTAACATAATTTAGAAAAAAAATTGATATCCTACAATTTCAATAGGGAATACATATTTCACCGCACAATGATGAGAATTGCGGCTGGTCAGACCCAATTGTTACAACAGTTGATCTTCAATATATATATATATATATATGTGTGTGTTTGTGTGGGTGCAAATGTGTGAATATAATTATTTTTGGCGTATTTTCCATAAAAGATTTGTTCATTTGATTGTCAACATCTTTATTAATGAAAAAGTCTAATTGCATGAATGACTGAATATTGTCCGACAGAAACGTTCCTAGAAATGTATGACACATTTTTATATTGACAACGGTCATTAAATTAGTTTGCCACTAACTGTGTGACCAAATGTCTTTTGTTTTTGCAATAAGACATGACAACTTTACTTATTAACATAAAGCTTACTGCTATAGATTATTTCTCCGTGGATTATTTTACAGGAAAAACATCACTCTCTTCCATTTCCTCTTTCTCTCTCCCTCTCTCTATTTCTCTCTCTCTCTCTCTCTCTTTGTCTCTCTTTATATATATATATATTGTGTGTATTTTGGCAGCATTTTACTATCTCACCGTATCAAAAACCCACTAATAAAAATCCCTCCACACTCAATTATATTAGTGAATGCCCCCACTATTACAAAATAGCCATTATAAAAAATCTATTATATCGTGCAAAAGTCAATTCATCTACAAATCAGATCTTCCACAGTGAACTAAAAAACACAAAACAGACACTCATCAATAATAATTTTCCCAACTACATAGTTGATGAACAAATACATTATTTTCTTAAAAAGCTTAACATGGAAAAAACAACACATAATACTAACCCAACCAATCCTAAACATATCACTCTCTTATACCGTAGCCAGATGCACTCCAACTACCGACTAGATGAAAACATCCTAAAAAAACTCATAAATACTAATATTTCTCCGACAGACTCTAACAAAAGAATTAAGTTTATTATATATTACACTAAATCCACTACATCTAATTCATTCGTCCGCAACGGCCCTTTCCCCACCGTTAGTGATTTTCAAAAAACCAATGTAGTATATAAATTCATATGTCCATTTAAAGAATGTATCTCTAACAACCTCAATAATATCTACATTGGCCACACCACAAATTCGCTCTCACGGCGTCTGACGTTGCACTTAAATGAAAATTCAAATATATTCCGTCATTTAGAACAACACGGTTATCAACGCACACTTCTGAGAAAAACGCTTGTTGATAACACGTACATACTTAGACAAGAAAATAATAAACAGAAACTAAAAATCCTCGAAGCACTCTACATTAAACAATTTAAACCTGGTTTGAATACAATCAATTTTGATATTTCCAACAACGTACTCAAATGTCTGTAATCAGACCAGGGACCACAACGCCACTATTTTGTCACTGTCTTCGGCCATCCGCCACGGTAGGGATGGACTTATATTTTCAATTCAATTCTCTTTATTGTTAATAGCTTAAATGTTCTATGTTTACTGTGTGTTAATATTTACTCTTTGATAATGTCTTATGTGAGCCGAAAGCTTAGACCCGATAAAAAATTCAACAAATACGGTGATTTTTTGTTGTCTTTCAACGACATCACCATCAAGTATATCAGACGGTATGAACGGATCCTACACAAAATTAATAGACAAAACTTGTCTATATTATTCAATGAAACCTGCATATATATATATATATATATATATATATATCTGTCTGCGGATGACAATATTTACTCTGATTGAGCACTCTGGAAGAATGGTAAACTTTGAAAAACAGTAGCTACTCTGCCATGTACCTATCTCTCATTCAGTAAAATGAATTAGAGCACTCTGGCTATTGGGCGCGTTTATTGATAATATACGCGTAAAAATATCTGCTTTCTTCCACCGAACGCCCATATCCCTGAGGTAGAGTCGCCGACTGACGCCAATTCGGTCGGGTTTTAATCCTGGGTTAAAAAGCAATCGGAGTCTAACCGTACTGATGACCTGTGATACAGCGAAACAGATCTGTCTGCGGATGACTATATATATATATATATATATATAGATGAACAAATTAGCCGATATTTCAAAATCCACCAATACACATCAAACAAAATATGGTACTTCCACAAAAGACCCTGAACATATCAAACTCTTCTATTCCAACCAGATGCACAATAACTACAAACAGGATGAGAAAATAATAAAAATTCTCATTTGTACAAATATATCTCCCGCTGATCCTAATAAAATTTAAAATTAATCTTATATTATAAAAAGTAAACAACTGATTTAATTGTCCGTAATAACTCCTCCCCACCAACTGATGTGTTACTTAAAACCAACATTACTTATCAATTCAAATGTCCCTAGAGAGAAGGTATCTCCGACAAAAAACAAATATATATGTTGGATTTACTACAACGACATTAACTTGATGGTTTACGTTACATTTGTCTGACCATTCATCCATTTGTAGGCATCTACAACAACATTCCTGTCTGTATTCACAACATAAAAAAATATGATCGATAATACAACTATTCTACACAAAGAAAACAAAAGCAAACTACAGATTCTCGAGGCAAGATTCATTAAGCCGTCAATTAATAGAATTAGCTATGAATACACTAGTAATGTTCTAAAATGTTTGTAAAAAGAACAGTTTTTAGATGCTTTAACACGTGCATGACCAGGACATTACAACATATAAAAAAAATTCCATTTTGGATAATTTTCACGTTCTCATGAACGCTAGCATTTTGTCAACCGTTATATTTGAAGCAGAAAAAATGTACAGTAATTTTTAGCAACACAGTTTTCCGATTACATTTGTTACCATAACTCACACCCCTGAAGATGATCTCAGAAAGAGATTGAAAGTACTTGGATACCTTGAAATTTGAATGAAAATAATATCTGTCAACGTTACAGCTCATTTCTGACATCTTTTGATTGTAATACGCGAAAGATTATCCATGAAGTATGAAGGGTTTTCATTAAAAATAAGCAAGCATAATGTTTTTAATTTATTTAATCTGACATGTTTAAAAGAAAATTTCCTGCCTAAATACACAAATATATATATATATATATATGTATATATATATATATATATATATATATATATGTGGGGGGGGTGTATTTAGGCAGCAAATAATATATGGCACTAGTACACTAGTACAGACTAGTACTGAAAATATTTCTTAGTATAGGGAAGATTGAAAATAGGTAAAATGATGAATAGAATTCAACAGGATAGTAGATGCCGACTGACGTTTCATTGAAATATTCGAAGATTGTCGTTATCAGGGAAGCAAATAGATGGAAGTGAGTTCCACAGGCGCAAAAATATAGACAATTGAAGTAGAAGTAGTGGTTGAATTTTACACTTTCAAAGATAAATGTGTAGGACCTGAATGACAATCCAGTAGCACGCTTAAATTCGTGTAGTCAGGGAAACAATTCGTTATTACCATGAAGTTATTTGCAAATATGATAGAGAGAATCCTAGCCACGTCGGCGAGAAAGTCATTGATCTCAAGATTCCAAGTCAGGATTGATTACATTAGATATCATTCATTGAATTTTGGTGAGAACCTCGATAGAAATAGATTTGAGTTTTTGAGTATTGCTTATCGGCATATCAAGCTCTGTGGGTTATTTAATGCTAAAATTTAATGTTCAGTTATAGTGAGAAAGTTGAGTTATATTATAAAGAAAATGTTGTTTTTATTCTTTTTTATTTTAGAAAACTGGAAACGTCTTTTAGTTTTGTATTGAAAAATGTTTTGCTGAGAATAATTTTTTTCTTTAAAAAATGTCTTATGGTAATATTTTTTTCTTCAAAAATGTATTGTGGTAATATTTTTTTCTTCAAAAATGTATATTTTTCTATAAAAGTTTATTTTTATACTTTCGTAGTGTTTTGACCTCAATTTGGGAGTTAATATTTGCCTATAGCTGGGACCCTAAAAGGTGCTACCACTCTGGGTCAGGGTGGATCTGACAACAACAGCAATTAAGAGGTGGTTCCATGCTCCTCACAACTTCCCAATCAGAGGCCTTGCTGCCGGATGCAGTTTACCGTCATGAAGGAACTGCAAAACTCATCACGGACGGATATTAAGCTTGTAAATATGCTGGATGGTCTCTGAAGAGATTTTGATTGTAGCTATTTAATAAAGGTCTGGAGAACGTTCTAACAGTAGATAGAAAGTGCGACAATGAGACCCGAAGATGCATTGTCATGGCCAAGGACGCATTTCACAAGCTAACCAGAGTACCGAGAGACAGGAAAATCTAATTGGAAACAAAGAAAAGAGCGATGGACTGCTATGTGATATCTGTCCTTCATTATAGCAGCGAATGTTAGACGATCTCTTTAAGGATGAAGGTCAAACTCGAAGCAGCAGAAATGATGGTTGGTTGGTTGTTTTGTTTTGGCATATCAACCTCGGCGGGTCATTTATTGCCAACTAAATTTTTTTATTTATTTATTTCTGGTAATACCTTTTTCTTTCAACAATTTATTGTTATTTTTAATCCATTGTATTCACTTACGCGCAAATACCCTTGGGAAAGGTATTAATCCGTCTCTTCCTTCCAGTTATGGGTTAAATAGCAGGACAGATTGGGTTCTATAGCCTTGGTCGGCAACCAGTCTACCGCAGAAAGTAATGGCAACCTACTGCGGGATAATCTTCTGCCCAGTCAGTCATGTCTCTTTTTCAGACATGATCGCTTAAGCGTGTATCACGTTTGGCACTTAACTGACTGAATATTTTTTTTCGAGTATCAAGATTCATTGGGATTTGTTTTTAAGGGCAGTGTCCCCAAGTCCTACCCTGTTATTTAACCCATAACTGAAGGGAAAGGACAGATTAATACCTTTGTTAAGAGTACCAGTGCTTAAGTGAATGCAGGGTATTCAACTCGAATTCGAACTCGGCTCACCGATCTCTCTTTCCGAGCCGATATCCACTGCACCTCTACGCACATCCGTCACTAAACGCTTACAGCACCTGGTATTCCCAAGCGGTCACCCATCTAAGTACTGACCAGGCTCAACGTTGCTTAACTTCGGTTTATTCAACGTGATATGGCCGTAAACCAGCAGAAATGTGATTCTAAGAATAATGCTAAGGATACCATGAAACCGAACACGTGATCAACACCGAGATGTTGAAGAGGATGTAAGCGAGAAAAAAACTGATACATAAAATCAGGAAGACACAGCTGAGATTCCCGAGACACGTAATGAGGAAGCAAAGTTTGGAGAATCTAATACTCTCAGGACGGATAGAGAGAAATAGAGACAGGAGAAAACAGCGCGAGACTTATTTCAAAGGCTTGAGCAAATAGATGGTGGAGTGGGGTTTGGGGGACTTATCAAAAGGAAAGATATTAAGAGCGACAAAAGACAGGGCCGAGTAGAAATCCATGATTGCCTACGTCCTGGAAAGAAAACGGTACTCGAAAAGCAAAATTGATTCTATGTAGTCACTCTACTTCAAATCAGTTGAAAATGTGCGACCATGAAGGCGCAGAGTGTTGCTCTCCAGCTGTCTAACACCAGCCACTCTGACGAGAGGAATAAAAATTTCTCTTATTGAGTGTTGTTGTTTTTTTATATGGCTTAAAAATGTAGTCATTTCTTGTCCCAATAAACCACCGATTGGAAGCTCTTTTCAACAGCATCAACCATGTTTACACTGTTAGCTCTGACAAATTTAATAATGGGATTTGTCTACATTCCTGAGATGAGTATTTACATTATTCGGATTATTGTCTTAATCTATGTTGCCATTGTACGCTTTGGTTTTCTTCAGTGCTAGGAATTTCTAACGAAACCCTTTATTACAATCACTGGGTTATATGAACTCGTGTAGTAATGCCTTGATTGGAGTCATGTGTTATCTCCCGCTGACCCTACAAGTTACTTGTTCGCCACTGCTGTAGCCTGGTATTGAACTTACAACACTTTGGGTGAACTAACCAACGTTGTGCTGATCAGCTTGGCCGAGAGGACTAAGCGGCAATCATAAGATTGTAAATATAGCACATATGGTTTCGAGCTTCATCCAGCACCCGGTAAATATTTTATTTGGAGTAGATAGACTAAACTATCGCCCGGTTCACACTCCACCCACGTCTATTGAACAGGTGAAGAGGCTCATCCCTTGCTCCCTGTTTAGGATGTGGTTTCCGGCTTTCTCTTTTCCAATCTTTTCACTCTAACGTAGCTCCTTGCACATCAGTAACGTTACCGCCTTGATTTGGGTGATATGATTAAATAAAACATAGATGAGGACAATAATTGATAAAGGGACTGTTTTAAATTGTAGTGTCATTTGTATAATTAACTACCTGGGCACTGATGACACCAGAAAGAACATTGACGGAAACCGAAACAAAGTATAGGACTCATCATACAAACTTGGGGTCACGCAAGTTTTTGTGAAACGAACTGGAAGCGAGCCCGATCAAAAAGACCTTAATTTCAGGATTTGATAGAAACAGTTGGATTAAACTAAGCAATCGTCCTGGAAAACCGTAGGCCGGGTGATTACGTAGATACTGTTTAATTAGAATCAATTGGCAACACTCGATCAACAATTCCTTAATTCTTCAAGTTTGTGAAAAAAGTATTGGTGTGTATATTATTATCGCATATTTGGTAAATTCTTTATAATGGAACTAACGCCACTCTTCTCTTAATTTACTCACAATACTGACATTCTTTTAGCTATTCGCAGCTGTTGATACATGATCAAAATAATAATTCCAAACTAGTAATTAAGACGCTTACCCTCAAGCGAAGCGAGATACATCGGCGGTGAACAACAAACAGGCAAGGCCCTAGCTTGTCGATTTACAGACAGACGCACGAACCACTCCATCTAATTTTTTTCAGGAAAATGTAGCAGATTGTGGAACGATGACAGTTGCCCAAGGCAACCGACAAATATGCAGCATTTTCTCCGTCTTTAATGAATCGTGTTGACTTCCTACGCAGAAATACATCATGAATTATTGGAAGCCATTGTTGAAAGGAACGAGAGTGGTCTGTCACAAAGAATGTTCTAACCACGGATTTGACGTCCATCCGGACATCTACAACTGCTTAGGTTTTTATTTGCAAAATAATCTCTCATAATTCCTGATTTGCTACACTGTATTCCTAGAAATACATCAGCAGAGAATTTGTGCCTATCTTGAAAGATACTGTTCGTGGTTTTGGGTGTTTTTCGCAGTAAAGTTTTAAAAAAATATTCCTCTTCTTCTTTTTTATGTACCATGTCCTTTCAGGACGTAGGTGTTCATGGATTTCCACTTTCCCCTGCCACATGTCGCTTTTGATATCTTCAAAGGTTCGTAAAAGAAGGATATGTCTTTTTACCGGATCTATTCAACTATGTTCAGGGTCTTTTGTGGAAGTACCATATTTTGTTTGATGTGTATTGTGGTTTTTTGAAATATCGTCTTATTTGTTCATCTCTCTCTCTCACTCTCTCTCTCTCTCTCTCTCTCTCTCTCGATATATATATATATATATATATATATATATATGTATATATAGTCATCCGCAGACATATCTGTTTCGCTGTATCACAGCTCATAAGTACGGTTAGATTCCGATTGCTTTTTAACCAGGATTGAAACCCGACCGAATTGGCGTAAGTCGGTGATTTTACCTCTGAGCTATGGGCGCTCGGTAGAAGGAGGCAGACTTTTTAGTGTGTATATTATCATTATACACGTCCTATAATAAGCTTATATATAAGCTGAGAGTGTTCTAATTCATTGCTGAATTAACGATGCGTAGGTGCTAGAGTAGCTACTGTTTTTCAAAAAATTACAGATACAGATTTTCATTTTGCATGCTTTGAAATTTTATATAAATATATGGCCAGGAATTCTTTGATTTTATTTGCTATATAGACTATGTTGCATTCGTATATCGTGTATATTTGTGGATTGTCTTTCTTCAAATTTTAACGTGTGTAGTAGTGGGTTAACTATAAAGACGCGAGGCTGCATATTTGTATCATATGTGTTTCCAGACCGAAGGCTGTCAAGTCATTAAACATTTGTTTTTTGTTTATTTGTAGCGTTGCTGAGACAGGCACCATGGCCCCACAAACTATGAATTGAGAAAAGTTCAAAACCTGCTGGTACACCTGAACGCGTAGAGCACATTCTACTGGTTATCGGGGAGGATCTTCGTATCAGTACACGTCAAAGGCGCTAGCATGACGTACATCTTAAAGAAGCTACATCAAGTGAAGCTCCTGTATAGGTGTCATTTGCTATACGTGCAGGCTGATTCGAAGTCTTATCACACACCACTGGATAGCTTTTGTCGATTGTCATTTGCACAAACTTTCAGTCTGTGGTTTATCGGTTGTCTTGTTTATGTGCGTTGTGGTGCAGTGGATATCGACTCGGAACGAGAAATCGGTGAGTCGAGTTTGAATTCCAGTTGAATTCCTTACATTCGCTTAGGCCCAAATACAATTGGGAAAGGTATTAATCTGTTTCTTCTCTCCAGCTATGGATTAAATAATAGGAGAGATTGGGTTCCATAGCCTTGGTTGGCAACCAGTGTATCGCAGAAATTAATGTCAACTTACTGCGGGATAATGTTCTACCAAGTCAGTCATGTCTCTTTCGAGACATGATCGCCCAAGCGTGTATCACGTATGCCACTTGACTGACTGACTGAATATAATAGTTGGAGACAGGGTTAAGGCTTCTACTAGACAGAAAGTGGGGGATCGTTTTTCTATTGTTATGAAGTAATAAGCTGATCCCCCACTAATTACCACTTAATAATATAATGCACCTCTTCTCCCTCTAGCTATGAGTCAAATTACAGAACGGATTGGGTTCTATAGCTTTTGTTGGCAACCAGTCTACCGCAGAAAGTAATGGCAACCTACTGCAGGATAATGTTTTGCACAGTCAGGAATGTCTCTTTCGAGACATGATCTCCCAAGCGTGTATCAGGTATGCTATTTGACTGACTGAGTGACTTGTTTACGGAAGAAATTGTATAAAAAGTACACAACAATCAGTTGAGGATGGATCAGAAATCTCGTGGAATAATTCAGATAGACATTAATATCAGTTTAGAATTCTTGTCTTGGCTGGAGTTGTAGGTGACTGTCTTGTTGATCCATATGTTTCCCCAGAAGTTCTTACAGGAATTGCATACAGAGATTTTCTTTAGAGTAAACCTCCTCTCCTAGAAGACGTACTTTTATTAATGCTACGATGCAACATAGAGACCCAGCACAACATTTTCGCGATATTCTGGCTGTCATCTACCATAAAAAAATATCGATAATTAGGGAAGAAGAGGCTTCCAGGCCTGCACGTTCCACCGACCTCTATCCTTTGAATATTTATCATTTTCCCAGAAGTTCTTACAGGAATTGCATACAGAGATTTTCTTTAGAGTAAACCTCCTCTCCTAGAAGACGTACTTTTATTAATGCTACGATGCAACATAGAGACCCAGCACAACATTTTCGCGATATTCTGGCTGTCATCTACCATAAAAAAATTTCGATAATTAGGGAAGGAGAGGCTTCCAGGCCTGCACGTTCCACCGACCTCTATCCTTTGAATATTTATCATTTTCCCAGAAGTTCTCAAAGGAATTGCATACAGAGATTTTCTTTAGAGTAAACCTCCTCTCCTAGAAGACGTACTTTTATTAATGCTACGATGCAACATAGACCCAGCAGAACATTTTCGCGATATTATGGCTGACATCTACCATAAAAAATATCGATAACTAGGGAAGGAGAGGCTTCCAGGCCTGCACGTTCCACCGACCTCTATCCTTTGAATATTTATCATTTTCCCAGAAGTTCTTACAGGAATTGCATACAGAGATTTTCTTTAGAGTAAACCTCCTCTCCTAGAAGACGTACTTTTATTAATGCTACGATGCAACATAGACCCAGCAGAACATTTTCGCGATATTATGGCTGACATCTACCATAAAAAATATCGATAACTAGGGAAGGAGAGGCTTCCAGGCCTGCACGTTCCACCGACCTCTATCCTTTGAATATTTATCATTTTCCCAGAAGTTCTTACAGGAATTGCATACAGAGATTTTCTTTAGAGTAAACCTCCTCTCCTAGAAGACGTACTTTTATTAATGCTACGATGCAACATAGAGACCCAGCACAACATTTTCGCGATATTCTGGCTGTCATCTACCATAAAAAATATCGATAACTAGGGAAGGAGAGGCTTCCAGGCCTGCACGTTCCACCGACCTCTATCCTTTGAATATTTATCTGTGGAGCTACCTAAAACTGTTGGTTGAAGTAGAAGATATTAATAATGAAGGGACGCTTCATCAACGTGTCCTAGTATGTAGAAGAAAGTGGTGGACATTTTGAACATTTCTCATGAGTTGCTGTGCTGGGCTATAACAATGACTAATTGGACCTAAAACTGTTGGTTCCAGTAGAAGATATTAATAATGAAGAGACGCCAAATCAACGGGTCATGGCAAGGCTGAAATAATTTTGGATCCAGTGAGAGTATTTAAAAAGCTCCTGGGATTAATGATCCGTTGAGTGCCTTCCTGTGTAGAAGAAAGTGTAGGACATTTTGAACATTTCTCATGAGTTGCTGTGCTAAGCTATAATAATGGCTATTTGAATATATATATATATATATATATATATATATATATGTGTGTGTGTGTGTGTGTGTGTGTGTGTGTGTGTGTGTGTGTGTGTGTGTGTGTGTGTGTGTGTGTGTTTAAATTAGGGTCACAAACCGCTCCCGACAAATGAACGTTCAGAAGCTTGAACAACAATGGAAAGATATCTCTCTTTTTTTTTCTAATATAATGATGTTATTAATTAATTTATGACATCAAGTTACATAGTCATCAGAAAGTTTCGCTGTATATCAATATTTGCTGAAAGTTACATATTTTTAATTTAAGCATAAATGACCTGTTGTTTTTTTCTACTTGTTCAAATGAACTGAAGTATACTCACCGCGCATTGATTCTTTGTTCCTCACTTTCCTTTTTTCTGTTTCCGGACAGTTTTTTAGGGAAATATATATATATATAGAGAGAGAGAGAGAGAGAGAGAGAGAGAGAGAGAGAGAGAGAGAGAGAGAGAGAGAGCGAGAGGAGAGCGGGAGAGCAAGAGAGAGAGAGAGGGAGTGGCAGAGCCAATGTTTATCGTCTGTTTTTTTTGATCGTCCTAACAGTCGGTACGTGGCTCCTTGACTATGTTCTTTATATATCTTTTTTTCACTTTTTCTTCTTTTGGATGAGGGGAGAAAAAAGAAAACTCAGAGAGTAACAAATGCGTCCATTTATTACGCACAACTAATTTGGTACCATCTCCCCGTTCCATCTCCCAAATCTTTTCCGCTTCGTTTTCCATTTTTTTTTTTTTGTTTCTTTGTTGGGAACACTTTTCTTCCGGCTCGAGATGCCTCTAGAATTGTCCAGAATCTTCTAGGAAAATCAAGATTTCTGCCGAACCGGAAGTTCTTTATTTCTTTCTTTATTTATTTAGACATTTTTTGCTCACTTCTCTTTTTTTATTCATTTTAATTTTCCTTCCTTCATCCATGTCATGTTACTCATTACATAAAGCTGACATGGTTTGTAACGTTCGGTTTCGTCAGATTAACATTAATCTATGACAGATTAACTGATATCCTAACGCTTTATTTTGAACGCCCAACAATAATTTTAAAACCGGAAGTTTAAAATAAGATGAAGAAGATTAACTAGTGAAATAATAATGTACAAACTTTTATCCCGATTCGTACGGACCCCAAATGTATTTTCTAATGTGTATACATGTGGACATTATTTCGGTCTTTTAAGGTCACTGGTGTCTCTGCAACAGGTCTTTACTCGTGCAACCAGACTGGCAACTGGATCCCACCCATTCACAGTTAGATTAACCAAATACAGACAACAATTCTACTCTTACAGCTTCTTCTCTCGCATTTCCCGCCTGTGGAACTCGCTTCCATATTCTTGCTTTCCTGACGGCTACAACCTCCAGGAATTTAAATGCAATGTCAATACTCATCTATTAACCACTTGACTCTAGTTCTTTCACAACCCCGTATATCCTTTCCTTTCTCTCCACCTTTGCAACTGTCATCACACCTGTACTCCCATCCTTCGTTTGCTCCTTTCTAACTGGTTCGTCTTCCTTTTCACTCTCTTCTAATTAATCTTTTTACTCTTATTTAGCCCCCTGCACATCAGTAGCATTACCGCCTTGCTCGGGGTGACACGAATTTTAAAAAAAAGAGAAAAAAAAGAGTAAAAGTTCACTTGATATAATGTGGAAGTTCACATGATATAATATTCAAGCTATATCGCTAGTTCCCTCAGGTCTTGAGTGACAACAAAGCATATTGCAAATTTTTTAAACATTCCACACAGTTTCTCAGCCCATATCCGTTAAGCGCCATACGTGACACACACTTTGTGCGATCAAGTCTCGAAAGAAACATGACTGGCTGGGCAGAAGATTATCCCGCAGTAGGTTGCCATTGCTTTCTGCGGTAGACTGGTTGACAGCCAAGGCTATACAACCCAATATGTCCTGTTATTTAGCCCATAACTGGAGGGAAAAGACGGATTAATACCTTTCCCAAGTTTATTTTTGCGTAAGTGAATGCAAGGAATTCAACTGGAATTCAAACTGGGCTCTCCGATTACTCGTTCCGAGTCGATATCAACTGCACTACAACGCACATCCGACCGGACGGGGCCCTGAGACGCGGTATTTCGAGCCCGCAATGTGCGTTCGACGTGGCGATGTTCACCGAGTCCTGAAATTCGCATCAGTTCTCGCGGCTGGCCGCGCTCTTCATCGACGGACGAGCCAAGTGATTCCCCCGTCTGCCCATATACTTGGCTGATTCAATACATGATATTGCCACAATAATCATATTTTCACCGAAGTGTCTGAATAGTTGAAACACAAACAAACGAAAAGACACACACACACACACACACACACACACACACACACACACACACACACACACACACGCATGTGATGTCGCTCTCTGGTCGCTTGTTGTGATGATAACATCGACACAGTAGCTGGTCTTCAAGACGTCTATTGTAACGGTGAATTTTCCTGCCCACGCTGTGTATTTTGATCTCAGGAAGGCACGCCGAAATCTTGCTAGCTGTGTCTACACCACGTCGAACCAGGCCGGACGCGCGCATACATTTGGTTAACAAGAAATAAATTCGATAATGCCTGAATAAGTTGCAGAAAGAGTCTTTATATATATATATATATATATATATATATATATATATATAAAATACAAAAACAAATATCACCAAAAGCAGATTACACAGTCGTCGGATTCAATTTTCATATCGGAACGAAACTTTTCGTTTAAGAATATGAAGATGTTACCCACCTTAATATCATCAAAATTTTGACAATTTGTTTTGGCTATCGCAATTTTCCACCTCTACCGGCCGGAAAACCAAAGCTTCTAATCAACTTTTGAATAAACAATGCAATAATATATTTTTCCTTTCTACTCTCTTCAATTTTCAGCTAGTTTTTCTGTTTTTAAGATTTTACAAGTATACACGGATTAAATATTTCTAACTCGAGCTCATATTGCGATTTAGATTCAACTGCAAAATCAAAATTACCACGAATAATAATTTCTTTCGCTCCGTCGTATTGAACTTAGGATTACTTATTTTTCATAACCAAAACTAGTGTTACAAACACACATACACGCACCACACACACACACACAAGCACGCACGCACACACACACACACACACACACACACACACACACACACACACACACACACCACACGCACACACACACACCACACACACCAGACACATTAACACCACACACACACCACACACCACACACAAACACCACACATGCACACACCAAACACACAAACACACTACACACACACATATGCACACCACACACACACTCACCAAACACACAAACACACTACACACACACACATATGCACACTACACACACACACACACACACATATACGATTAGTTAAAATGTAAAGTCTCATTTTTTGGACATACATCAGAATGTCTTTTCTTCTTTTAAATGCATCAATATATTTTCTAACCTTTGTTACATAAAAAATATACATATTTTTAGTCCATCTAAGTGTTGCAATTTTTATTTAAATCATTTCACCCCAAGCAAGACATTCCACTGCCACTATTGCGCAGGGGTTACATAGTGGAAAGTGATGAGAAAGAGTGGTTAGATATAGGAAATGTCAGAAGGAGGGTGATAGACGGGTAGAGAGTGATACCGAGGATGAGGGTTGGGTAGATGGGAAGAGTGTTTGAGAGAATGGATGCAAGATGTTGTACTTTGTCAAGTACCCGAGAAGAATAGCAGGGGCACCCGACCAGATGTGGCAGCAGTATTCAATGGGCGGATGGTAGATTTATATATGTGCAGGATAGATTCAGACGGGAAAAACTTGCGGGCCCTGCACA
Source organism: Ascarosepion bandense (assembly GCA_037127315.1). Taxonomy (NCBI): domain Eukaryota; kingdom Metazoa; phylum Mollusca; class Cephalopoda; order Sepiida; family Sepiidae; genus Ascarosepion; species Ascarosepion bandense. The sequence goes on along the minus strand of JBBBDQ010000591.1, from coordinate 840,984 downwards.
TAGCAGCTGATATATATTGTCATCCGCAGACAGAACTGTTTCGCTGTATCACTTGCTTACTTATTTACTTGCTTATTTATAAACGACACCTTGGCGAACAGAAACAAAAGGAACTCTATACGTAGAATCACAAGTTCATCGCCTGAAGAGAGTCAACTTTAGACTCGAAACACTTGTAGCGTCACAAATATCATTATGGACACTTAATGTATCATAACATGTATAATAAGAACAACAATAAATATACACTTTAAACAAAACGTTCATGGCCTCTCACACTTTTTATTCTGTACATTAATATATATATATATATATATATATATATATATATATATATATATATATATTGTTATCCGCAGACAGATCTGTTTCGCTGTATCACAGTTCATCAGTATGGTTATTCTCCGATTGCTTTTTAACCCAGGATTGAAACCCGACCGAATTGGCGTCAGTCGGCGATTCTACATCTGGGCTGTAGATTTAAATCTGTTGAATAGCCATTTCTACGTGAAAATCCTAGCTTGTTCTTTACTCTAATTCAAATGAGTTAAAAGATTTTATACCGGTAGAAGTCAAAAAAAAAAAAATCATTCATACACAGGAAAATAAAATGGGGTCGGGTTAACAATTTTTGAATTTAAGGAAGTAAAAAGGGGAAAGCAGACAGATAGCTATGACTCTTATCAGAAAACATACCCCTCCCCCATACAAGAGTCAAGAGTTTAAAATGGTAGAGGGAACGAGAGGAAAAAAAGAAAAAAAGGAAAAACAAGGAAGGGGTGGTTGACTGGGAAGTAAGGTATGAAAAAATTTCCACATAGAAACAAAAAAATTGTTTTTAACTTCAGTCGTGGTTAAAAAATTTCTTCGCAACTTCTCCGTTTTAATTTTGCCCACGATTTCTATTCTGACGAAGTGTTGGCCGAAAGGCGCCTAAATTATTTTTTAACGAATATACCTTTGTATCTCTCTTAATAATGAAATGATTCTTTTTACATTATATATATACATATATATATATATATAAGCAGAAAGAGAGAGGAGATGAGATAGATATGAACAGATTTATATAGAGAGATCGATAAATAAGAATAGACCGAAGTAGCTATTATATATATATATATATATATATATATATATATATATATATATATAGCTACTTCGGTCTACTTATATATATATAAAGAAAGAGATAAATAAATAGACTGAGATTGACTAGTCAATCCCTATCGTGGAAACCTATTCAGGCAATTTTTCTACACCCACAAAGTCGAACTTGGGATTATACTGCTACTACTATGAGTATATGGAACTAACAGTTTCTGGGAGAGATCGACAAAACTCACATGCTCGCCTGTTTAAACAACGCTAATATTCTCATTGTGTCACGGTCTGGGTCAACCAGTGGTATATGGATTTTCTAGAATACACCTGCATCCCTTGCACCGGCGGCCGATATCTAGTTTTGAAAAATACATACAAACCGTCACACATATATACATGCATACATATATATATATATATATATATATATATATATATATATATGAAATGATTTGTTTGAACATTATTTTTTACCGATACTCGTATTTAAGTAGATATTCTGTTTTAATAAAAGAATATTATATATTTATAACGACCGGCCTGATTATTTGCGAGAAATGTTTATTATGAAAATGTGTGTCATTCCGCAGGATTCGAAACTGCGAAGCCTACCATATGATCTGGCATGTCTTAGACCTCTCGACGACGAATGACCATTAGTCAAAAGAGGTTTTAATCAAGCCTATATAACACAGTTTTCGATTTCTCGCAACAACCATATCTGTTCTGAAATGTATCGTAATGTCAACAAATGTAAACCTGTTACATGTTAACGAAGATTAACGAAACTTGGTTATAAACAGACGACAATTTGAAATAATTTAATATATATATATATATATATATATATATATATTGTACACATAATCGTTGCGTGAAGATTGATATTAAGCCGCTGGGTATTGACCTCAATGTCTAATTTTCTATTTACATATACACTATCCTTGATGGTGAGCTATTTTAATCTATCTATCTATCTATCTATCTATCTATCTATCTATCTATCTATCTATATACGTAGATAGATAGATAGATAGATAGATAGATAGATAGATAGATAGATAGATAGATAAGTAGAAAAATAAGAAAGATCGCTAGAGAGAGAGCATACTTTGAAACTATGTTTTCATATATATATATATATATATATATATATATATATATATAGTGCTTTGAGAGAATGTTACTGTGATAGATAGAAAGATAAAGATATAGATTAGAGAAAATTGAGATAGATAGATAGATAGATAGATAGATAATGAACAAAGTGAGATAGGTCAATAGGAACAAATTGAGATAGATGTGTTCTATCTATCTATCTATCTATCTATCTGAGATAGAGAGATGAACAAACTGAGATTGATAGATAGATAGATATCTAAAAATAGAGATAGATAGATAAATAGATAGATATGTCTGTTTAAATCTATCTATCTATCTATCTATCTACGTCTGATAGATAAATATATAGTTAGATAAACATTTAAAAATAGAGACAAGGTACAAGAGAGATGAAGTAAAACAGAGTCATCCAAAAATGTTCAAGTTATATGCCGAAAAAAAAATCGCTCATTCAATTCGAGTTCGAAATCATAAAAAAAAAAAAAAAAAAAAAAGAACGCCATACCCATTAAGAAAGCCTTGACGTGAACAAAATCTTGGTAATATCCCCAGGGTTACATCGTTGACTCACCATCAATATCTTAATTGTTTATAAACCATCCTGAATTGCTTGTGGAGATCTTTTGGTGTGGATATAATATGTAATTTGTAAAATTCATTTTTTATCTTTTTGAAAAATTATTTTTTATTTTTCCGTGAGTCTTTTTGGTTTTTGCTTTACCGTGTGAAACTATTTAGTCGTATCGCTTCCGCAAGGTCAACTCGACAACCTGGTTGAACGTGTAGGTTAATCTGGTGTATAGTAAGGAGGTAAATCTCGCCTCGAGCAGTCGACAGGAGACACCTTGTCGCCTACGGAACGCAGTCATGTTTATCTCCCTTTCATAATGACTGCGATGTGTTCTGTCTTTTTTATGAAATAATAGGTACAATTCCTTGCTTGTGTTTCATATTTAGTCTCTTCATTATCTATCTACTTATATATCTAATCAGCTCATAACTATCTACCTCTCGGAATTCGTTCAAATATATCTATCTATCTATCTATCTATCTATCTATCTATCTATCTATCTATCTATCTATCTATTGCTAATTACTTTATATATATATAGTGTTAATCAGTCCATAGCTGTCTATCTAAATATGTTCAAAACGATTTATGCATATTTATTAAAATCTATATCTATCTGTTAAAATCCATCCATCTATTTCTATGTGCAAAATAATATATATATATATATATATATATATATATATATATATATGAAAAAAAATTGTATAATTTACAAATCCATGGATTTGTAGAAAATCCAAATTTTAACTCTGTTAAATTTAATAAAAAATTTAACATTGAGTTCTTTTGTCTTAGAAATTTACTTGACAAAAATTGCAAATATTCTACGTTATATATATATATATATATATATATATATATATATATATATATATCTGATAAAAACTATCTATCTATCTATCTATCTATCTATCTATCTTTCTATCTATCTTTCTATCTATTGTAACCATTTCATGTATATCTATTTATCTAGCTGTATATATACACATATATGCAAAAAGTTTAAAATCCCCACTGGCCTAACATTTTTGTACACTACCGATTAGTGTGCAAAAGTATTAGGGCAGGGGTGATTCTCCTAAAAACCTTACTGAAATTTAAATACAGGGTGAAAAGCTAAGTTAATGTATTAAAAAGAAGTTATATTTAATTTTTCCTATTTTCTATTAAACAAGTTATTTTGATATATAACGTTCCCACAGTAGTAAATGGTAGCTTTGGTAAACTGTCACGTAGAAGCAATGAGATGACATCTCAGAAATATATATATATATATATATATTTTCTTTTTTTATAAGTGTTTCACCCCGAGCAAGACATGTCACTGCCACTACTGCGCAAGGGGCTACATAGAGTGGAGAAAGGATGATTAAATATAGGAAATGTCAGAGGGTAGGTGATAGGCCGGTAGGGATACCGAGAATGGTTAAATATAGGAAATGTCAGAGGGTGGGTGATAGGCGGGTAAGGATACCGCGGATGAGGGTTGGGTAGATGAGAGTGTTCTGAGAATAATTGGGAGTTAGTGTGATAGGAGGTGTCTATTGACCCTACATTTAAACACCTGGAGATTGTAGCTGCCGGGAAAGCAGACTTGTGGAAGGGAGTTCCACAGGCGGGAAGCGCGAGAAAAGAAGCTGTTGGAGTAGAATTTACGGTTACATCTTATCTGTTTAACTGGGACCTAGTTGCTAATCTAGTATCTCGTGTAAATTCGTGCTTAGGTGGCACCAGTGCTCTAAGTTTATCGGAGCCGAAGCCACGAAAGTATTTGTAGAAGAGGCACAGGGAAACCACATCACGCCGGCGAGAGATTGGTTGCAGCCGGTCTGCCAAGTCAGTATCAACCACTTTACAGATCCTCCTTTGTATTTTGTCAAGAAGCCCAATTTCGTCTTACATGCAAAATGTTCTCATGCCACTTGTTACAGTGATTCCAGTGATCATTTCGGTCCAGTTCCATAGCGAGCAACGATTTCCAGGACATTCCCTGTTTTCTTGTTCTCTCCACCCACCTTTAAAGCGTTCAAAAAGTAATAGTCACTCCTTTACCCCAAGTTCAAATGCTTTTTTAAACCTTTATCGTCAGCGTTGGTGTCTGCTTACATCGGTCTATGGATTGTACTACCAAATTTAGTATCAATGATAAGAAAATCGAATATATGAAGGGGTGCAAACAGGGTGGCTTGTCCAGCACTGCCTGATTATTTTCCTTTTTTTTTTCATAATCGTTTCTCCCCCAAGTAATGCGGTACGGCCACGGATGCGCAGGGGGCTACATAAGAGTAAAAGTTTAGACAGGAGGAGATTCAAGAGTAAGACGGACCAGTTACAGGGGTTTTCAGAGAAAGGGCAAGAGAAGAATGGGAACACAGATGAAGAAAAGGAGAAAGGAAAAGAACAAGATACACGGTGTGATGTAGAAAAAACTGGAGTCAAATGGATAAGTGACGGGTTTTGAAATTGCATTTAAATTCCTGGAGGTTGTAGCCGTCACGAAAGCAAGTTTATGGAAGGGAGTTCCACAGCTGTAAGTGCGAGAAAAGAAGCTGTGGAGTAGAATTGTCGGCTGCATTTGGTTGATCTAACTGTAAATATGTGGAACCTTGTTGCCAGTCTGGTTGCACGAGTAAATTTTTGTTGCGGGGTGACCAGTGATTTAAGTTCTTCGGAGCAGAAACCATGAAAATATTTGTAGAAGAGACAGAGTGAAGCTGGTAAGAAAGTGGCTGGAGTCGACCCCCAATTCGGGACTTACCACATTACAGATTCTTCTTTGGATCCTATAGAGAACACTGAGATGAAGAGAACGGGCGCCTGACCATATATGACAGCAGAATTCTATGCACAGACGGATCGTTGATTTGTATACGTGCAAGTTGGATTCAGGCGGAAAAAAACTTCCTGGCCCCACACAGTGATCCAATGTTTCTAGCAGTGGATTTAGCTGTTGAATGCTTGTCGCAAAAAAAAAAAAAAAGCGTGAAAAGGAGGAATTATGAAGCAGTAAAAAATTTGCAACAGAAATCGCGCAAAAGTATCCTGTATTTATTACACCGATAGTCAAGGGAAAAACTTGCAAATCATGCCAACAAGTGACACACATAAACCAAAGGAATGAAGAGCTAAGGAGGGAGGTGTTGGGGAATCACCTCATTTTACACACTCTATGGACTCTTCCATAGTATACAAATAATCCTGCCTATAGAGAACGGTAATTGTCTTTTGTTGCTTTTGTTTTTTTTGTTTTTTTTAAATCATCTCACCCCAAGCAAGGCATTCCACTGCCACTATTGCGCATGGGGCTACATAGGGGAAGGTAAAGAGAAGGAGTGGTTAGACATAGGGAATGTCAGGAAGAGGGTAAGGATAGCGAGGATGAGGGTTGGGCAGATGGGAAGAGTGCTTGATAGAATGGGAGCAGGTTAGTGTGTTAGGAGGTGTCTATTGACCTTACATTTAAACTCCTGGAGGAAGCAATCGTTTGGAAGAGAATTCCACAATTGTTAGAGTTGGTGTTTGTCAGAGCAGTTGAACCGCCGCTCGTTGGTCAGCAAGAATATAGACTATTACCCGGACTCACTTCTTGTATATATTTGACTCCTACTAACAACTATTCCTGAATCTACTAACCGTGTACAGGTTGTATATCTTTTATTCAATATACTTACATTTTTCCTCTCATATCTGTTTTTGTTATTATTATATTGTGTGGTTTTCTAAACAAGAATCCACAACAACAATGGCATCTCAATTTAACAGATATATTTAACAAAATTAAAATTACACAGAAATATCTTGAAAAACGCCTGTATTGTGGAAGAATGACAATACACAGATATAAGTAAGTAATACGTTTGTTGTCGGTAGACACACTATTGCACGTTCTTGTAGGGTGGCAACAGCTAGTGGGCTGAGTAGACAACGACCGTGCTAGCCGTCAGCTGCCGACTCCACTGTCGCTACTCAATATTAGTTCTTTATATATTGTGAACCGTATGTCACGTTTTCGAGCTACGTCACAAGAAATACCAAAATGAATTTTTATCAATAAAATCGCTATTGGTTTTAGTCACAGCCTACAGAAGACTTCGTAATTTCTTGCATTGATTCAGGGTGGCCTCTTTGTTTAAGTTGGTGAATCTTGCTATAATCCTTGCTTTTTTTGCATCTTTAGTGTTACTAGAAATTTTGTTCATATTTCGCTCAACTGTAGCCTACAAGTATTGAAAGCAAGACGTTACAATTTGGCAGTAAGTCGCCATATGTAAGGGAAGATGTGGTCTGACAGCAATGACTGGGTTCTCCTTTTTGTGTGGCATGGTGCTTTACAGCATTCACAAACTTGACTCAGGAAACACTGTCTCCCCAGAGTACTTGATATAAGCCTCCGTGTTGAGTCTTAGGTACTCACTAACAAATCCGGGAGTTCTTTTTTTTTTTATCAGAAGGGCCAGAATTAGTTTTACGATTGCAGGACCATCGTAATCACCATGAAAATACTCTTTCCCACTGAATACTCTTCACTCTCGTCAGATTGACACCGAAACATTTTTAAATGTTCCTACTGGAGCTTCCGGCGCGAAAGCCAAGCAGTTCTGCATGCCGTTTCCAAATTTCTGGCAGAGTGAATTGCATCATGAAGCTCTTGTTCGCACAGAGAAATGACTTTGCTATAGACCATTAAATGCTGACAAGTTAATCATCGCATATATATATATATATATATATATATATATACCCCCGTGTGAATAAGGAACGAAGAAAATTTACAACGTCCAAAACATTAATTTTTTTTAAAATTTAAAACAGTATTCGATATATAATATAGAACTGTGTAAATCATTAAATACATAAATAACAATAGACTTTTAAACCAGAGGTATGAAACCGCGGTCAACTGCAAAAACATAGTTAGGACCTCTTTGAGACGATAAACCACTATAATATTAACAACACTCTTACATAAAATGTTACCTATTCCGCATCACTAACGGTGATCTATTTTAAAGTTTTATAGAAAAAAAAGATTTCCTAAATTTAAAATTAAGCTTAAATATACAAAACTAGATTAATTATGAAAACTGAGTTTAAATACAAAAAAATATTGGAAGGTTGTACAAATAAACATTAAAGATAGGTCCAACCCTATTCCTCCCCCACCCTTACACTTCCTTACTCTCGCCTTCTACTAAACCCAAAGAACAAAGTCCTGTCAGTCAGTTAGTTAAGTGCCATACGTGATACACGCTTGGGCGATCATGTCTCGAAAGAGACATGACTGACTGGGCAGAAGATTATCCCGCAGTAGGTTGCCATTGCTTTCTGCGGTAGACTGGTTGCTAGATAATGCTATAGAACTGAATCTGTTCTGTTATTTAACCCATAACTGGTAGGAAGAGACGGATTAATACTTTTCCCAAGGATATTTGTGCACAAGTTAATGCAATGAATTCAACTGGAGTTTGAACTCGGCTCACGATTTCTCGTTCCGAGTCGATATCCACTGCACCACAACCCACATGGTTAAATGTAAAAGTTGTTTTAAAAACGTACTAGGAAAATGCTGAGATAATAATAACAGCTTTGCTCTATCTATCTAAACCTATTTATAAATGGAAACTTGTCTGTGTGTGTGTGTCTGAGTGTGTCCGTTACCTATAAAAAACGGCTGAAACGACCAAGGCTATAGAACCCAATCTGTCCTGCTATTTAACCCATAACTGGAAGGAAGGGACGGATTAATACCTTTCCCAAGGGTATTTGCGCGTAAGTGAATACAATGGATTCAGCTGGAATTCGAACTCGGCTCCCCGATTTCTGGTTCCGAGCCGATATCCACTGGACCACAACGAAGCCTATGACCCATCTTCTAATGCTGAATCTCTCTACAAAATTCCCGACACATTCATTAATCAACACTTTTCCTTAGTCATCCCTCTTCAAAATTCTAAAGGCCAATTTACAAGCCTTATTCCCTTGTCGCTAAGCCCCCCCCACCAACATCCCACACACAACTCGCCAAATATAAAAAAGAGGCTTTCCATTCCTTTCCACACCACCTGATGAGACATTTTAATTTCAATGTCGAAACAAAATGTACAATTTGTAAAGGATAAAAAATTCTAAACTTTAATTTATAATATATATATATATATTTAATCTAAACTTATTATATAAATGGAACTTTGTCTCTGTGTGTATGTGTGTGTGTATGTGTGTGTGTGTGTGTGTGTGTGGTGTGTGTGTGTGTCCGTTACCTATAGACTCCGAAACGGCTGAACCGATTTTGTTGAAAATTAACACAGTTCTACTATCAGCGTCTGCGAGTGTTCTTAGCTAGGTTTTGCGTCGAGGTACTCCCGAGAAATATCGAAAATCGATAATAAAAAAAATCGGGTCATAGAAGGAGTGGTGCGATTTTAATCAAATTTGATACACTCATAGACATAAGAAATAATATTCAGAAGTTGCAAGGTTGCAGTTCTTACAATAGTGTAGAAAATCGATAATATATATATATATATATATATATATATATATATATATATATAAGGCTAGATGTTTGTGTGTGTCTGTTTATCTGTATGTATGTCCTTTATACAAATCCACAATTTTTATCCGTTTCTCACCAAACTTCAAAATTTGACTTACATCCATTCATTTTTTTCTTTCAGTCTACGGTTTCGCTTTAACTGGAAACAACTTTTGCTTTTTAGTCTTTCATGTCAACGTCCAAAGAGTCTGAGCTCCAGGACCATGGATTAGTTTTAAAACTTTCATTATACCCGAGCAACCAACGCCGTCTATACTGCAAGTGTATATATATATATAAAGGGAGAGAAAGAGAGAGAGAGGGAAAGAGAGAGAACGAGAGCGAGAGGGGCACATACAGTCTAAGTTAGAGAGATAAACAGATGCATAGATAGATTGCTCTGTCTGTGTGTATCTGTCAGTTTGTATATATATATATATATATATATATATATATATATATATATATATATATATATGAATTTAATTATGTTTTAGAAGATGTTCTAAATTATAATTTAAAATAAATATTCATAGCCATACTTCTATATTGAACACTGTTTTATATTAATGTTTTGATCGTTGTTATTATTTCTTTCGTTCCTTATTCATTTGGATATATATATATATATATATATATATATAGGCGTGTGATTTTATAATATGCTATTGCTTTTCATATGTCATACATTTTAGAGTCATCATATTGTAAGCGATTAACAGCTACAGAAAGTAATGAATTCTGTGGATTATCTTCACGGATTATCTTCGTTAGCATTTAATCTACTGTTAGTACCCTACGGCGCTTTGAAGAGCTAATTTATCGTCTAAATACTCTAGTCAACCCACGTATTTTATCTCAGATAGGTACATCATCTGAACTTATTTTTAATAGTTACAAGACGAACGTAAATATATAATCGTTGCTTGTGTGATTTCTTTTTCCATCGAATAAATAGTTTTGTTTATCAAGCGTGAGAGAAAGCTCTTGTGTCTATTTAAATGCTTATAAGTGCTTCATTGATTTGTATTATAGCTTTAAGATCTGTACGATATGGCTCTACATATCCTTCTTTTCTTTGACTATTTTATATTACTAGCAGTACAGCTTGGCGTTGCTCGGGTGTAATGAAAGCTTTAACACTAATCCATGGTCCTGGAGCTCAGACACTTTGGACGTTGACACGAAAGACTGAAAAGCAATAGTTGTTTCCAGATAAAGCGAAACCGTAGACTGAAAGAAAAATGAATGGATGTAAGTTAAATTTTGATTTCCTGATATCGATATCAAATAAGTTTTTTCGTCGTATGATGAATTTTGAAGGCTAAATAAGTCCTCTGAGTAAATGGTATCATGGCTGAGACTAAGAACTACAAGCATACCTACTTAGAGCCAAACCCGAAGCAAAAACTAAAATGAAAGGGCTGAAAAAAAAAAAACAGTTATACAGGCAGATAAACACACACACACACAAACCTCTTGCCTTTTATATATATATATATATATATATATATATATATATATATATATTATCGATTTTCTGCCCTATTGTAAGAATTGCAACCTTGACTCTTCTGAATATCGTTTCTTATGTCTTTGTCTATGAGTGTATCAAATTTGATTAAAATCGGACCACTCCTTCTACAACCCGATTTTTCGATTATCAATTTTCGTTATTTATCGGGGGTACCTCGACACAAAACCTAACTCAGAACACTCGCAGACGCTGATAGTACAACTGTGTAAATTTTCAACAAAATCGGTTCAGCCGTTTCGGAGTCTATAGGTAACGGATACATACACACACACATAAACACACATACACACACTCACACAAACTTCCGTTTATAAATAAGTTTAGATTACAGTGTTATTTAGCTAATTCCTCTCCGGTCTGCTATGAATGTACAGCAAATTATTTTGTAGGTTACTTGATGTTTTCTTTGATCTATCGCCTTTGCTTTTTTTCGTCTTGCTCTTTTCTTTCTCCTTCTCCCTCACCTTCTTTTTATCTACTCCTCTTTCTTCTTTTACTTCTCTTCATCCTCTTCTTCTTTTTCTCTTCCACTTTTCTCCTCTTCCTCTTTTTTCTTCCTCTCCCTCTTCCTTTCTTCTTCTCTTCCTCCTCTTCTTCTCTTTTTTCTTTTCCGCTTCCTCCTCCTCCTCCTCTTCTTATCTTCCTCCTCTTTCTCCTCCTCCTTCCTATCTTCCCTTTCTCCTTCTTGTGCCTTTTCTCTTTCTTTTCCTACATCTTCTTTTTGTCATTCTCCCTCTCTTCTACTTCTCTCTTCTTCTTCTTCCTCCTCCTCCGCTTCTTCTTCTTTTTCTGTTTTTCTTCTTCTTTTCTTTTTCCTCCTCTTCTTCTTTTCATTCCTTTCTCATCCTCTTCTCCTCTTTTCTTCTCCGTTTTCCCCTACTCTTCTCCTTCTTCTCTTTCTCCTCCTCCTTCCTATCTTCCCTTTCTCCTTTTTTCCTTTTTCTTTTTATCCTCCTCTTTCATCTTTTTCATTCTCCCTCTCTATCTTTTTCTTTTTCTACCTCTTCTCTTTCTACTCTCCTACTTTTTCTTCTTTTCCTCATCCTCTTCTTTGCCTCCTCCTTCTTCTCTTTCTCCTCCGCTTCCGCCTCTTCTACTCCATTGTTCTTCTTCTTTTTCTTCTTCTCTTTTTCTCGCCATGATCTTTCTTAATTATGAAAACCTAGAAACCTCAAATCTATCTTCCTGATCTTAAGCATAAGTGTTCCTTTTCTTACCATTTTTCTAAAGTTTCGTTTACATATTGTCCTACGTCTATGGCACGACTCGGAGTTTCATGCGTTATGCAATCATCAGATGCATGTTTTAATGTCAATATGATATTTTCTTTTTAATGATATCACCCCGAACAAGGCGGTAGTGCCACTTATGCGCAGGGGACTACATAAGAGTGAAAAGATTGGAAAAGAGAAAGCCGGAAACCACATCCTAAACAGGGAACAAGTAATGAGCCTCTTCACCTGTTCAATAGACGTGGGTGGTATGTGAACCGGGCGATAGTTCAGTCTATCTGCTCCAATTGAAAAAAAAAAAAAAAAAAAAGAAAAGAGTAAGATTTGGAAAAGAGAAAGCTGGAAACCACATCCTAAACAGGGAACAAGGGATGAGCCTCTTCACCTGTTCAATAGACATGGGTGGAGTGTGAACCGGGCGATAGTTCACGCTACCTGCTCCAATTGAAAAAAAAAAAAAGGCTGGTGACTTGCTAAGTTTTAACTTAAAATCCAGTCAAATAAATTTCTGCTAAAAAGCAAAACCAATACTTCAATTAGGTATGAAAACTTTAAAATTAAGCAAAAATTAGGTATATTTATATATATATTTAATATATTTTCTTTATGCTTCCATTTTCTCAGATTTTCTATTGGCTCTTGTACGATCATGGCTTTCCCCAATTTCCTTTAGCCTGTAACGCCAAGCATCTTTTTTATTAATTACTATCATAATTCATACCTGCTCTGCCGTAAACGTACACGAAATTATTATGTAGATTACTCATCGTTATTTTACCCTCTCTTCTTTCTGTTTTGTACTTTCATGACATTTGCATCACAAATTCTGTACATTTTCTAGTCCTTTAGCACTTAATAAATAGCTCATCTTTCATGTCATAATATTTTTATTTTTTTACCCTTTTCTTAAAGAAATATTATATTTCGTTATGTGTATTTATAAATAGAAATGAAAAATGTTAGGATTTAAAAGTTTTAAGATCGCTCGAAAATATTATTACGACAAACTCTGAAAGTGGAAAGTGAAAAAAAAAACTGAAAAGTGAAAAACTATGGAGGTGCTAAGTGATGTAAATGTAATGACAAATAAACAAAAGCGAGATATTTTTGCAGGGTTAGAAGTTGTGTAAAGTATTAGTATTAATATAGGATCCATTTGCTAGAAAGAAGAGTGTACTGGATTGCTAGGTGATGTCAGTTCTTCAATATGGCAGTGAATATTTGACAATATTAACAATGATGAAGTAAAAACTTGAAGCAACTGAAATGTGGTTCTAGAGAAACATACTGGCTATAAAGTGGGGGATCAGTTCCATATTACAATCAATATATAAACTGATTCCTCACTTTGTGGCCATAGTAGTTTCTATACATTTATATTCCCGAGATCCAAAAGCACAAGGATGCATTCCAGGAGCTGAGAAGAGTATTAAGAAACAGGACAATTTCGCTAGAAAGAAAGAAGAGAGTACTGGATTGCTATTTGATGTCAGTTCTTCAATATGGCAGTGAATGCTGGACAATATCATCAAGGATGAAGGAAAACAAAGAAGAGAGTACTGGATTGCTATGTGATGTCAATTCTTCAATATGGCAGTGAATGCTGGACAATATCATCAAGGATGAAGGAAAACAATGAAGAGAGTACTGGATTGCTATGTGATGTCAATTCTTCAATATGGCAGTGAATGCTGGACAATATCATCAGGATGAGAGGAAAACAAAGAAGAGAGTACTGGATTGCTATGTGATGTCAATTCTTCAATATGGCAGTGAATGCTGGACAATATCATCAAGGATGAAGGAAAACAAAGAAGAGAGTACTGGATTGCTATGTGATGTCAATTCTTCAATATGGCAGTGAATGCTGGACAATATCATCAAGGATGAAGGAAAACAATGAAGAGAGTACTGGATTGCTATGTGATGTGAGTTCTTCAATATGGCAGTGAATGCTGGACAATATCATCAAGGATGAAGGAAAACAAAGAAGAGAGTACTGGATTGCTATGTGATGTCAATTCTTCAATATGGCAGTGAATGCTGGACAATATCATCAAGGATGAAGGAAAACAATGAAAGTACTGGATTGCTATGTGATGTGAGTTCTTCAATATGGCAGTGAATGCTGGACAATATCATCAAGGATGAAGGAAAGGAAAACAATGAAGGAAGTACTGGATTGCTATGTGATGTGAGTTCTTCAATATGGCAGTGAATGCTGGACAATATCATCAAGGATGAAGGAAAACAATGAAGAAAGTACTGGATTGCTATGTGATGTGAGTTCTTCAATATGGCAGTGAATGCTGGACAATATCATCAAGGATGAAGGAAAACAAAGAAGAGAGTACTGGATTGCTATGTGATGTCAATTCTTCAATATGGCAGTGAATGCTGGACAATATCATCAAGGATGAAGGAAAACAATGGAAAATACTGGATTGCTATGTGATGTCAATTCTTCAATATGGCAGTGAATGCTGGACAATATCATCAAGGATGAAGGAAAACGAAGAAAGTGCTGGGTGCTATGTGATGTCAATTCTTCAATATGGCAGTAGATGCTGGACAATATCATCAAGGATGAGAGGAGAAACGTGAAGAGTACTGGATTGCTATGTGATGTCAATTCTTCAATATGGCAGTGAATGCTGGACAATATCATCAAGGATGAAGGAAAACAAAGAAGAGAGTACTGGATTGCTATGTGATGTCAATTCTTCAATATGGCAGTGAATGCTGGACAATATCATCAAGGATGAAGGAAAACAATGAAGAGAGTACTGGATTGCTATGTGATGTGAGTTCTTCAATATGGCAGTGAATGCTGGACAATATCATCAAGGATGAAGGAAAACAAGAAGAGAGTACTGGATTGCTATGTGATGTCAATTTACCTATGGCAGTGAATGCTGGACAATATCATCAAGGATGAAGGAAAACAAAGAAGAAAGTACTGGATTGCTATGTGATGTCAATTCTTCAATATGGCAGTGAATGCTGGACAATATCATCAAGGATGAAGGAAAACAAAGAAGAGTACTGGATTGCTATGTGATGTCAATTCTTCAATATATGGCAGTGAATGCTGGACAATATCATCAAGGATGAAGGAAAATAATGAAGAGAGTACTGGATTGCTATGTGATGTGAGTTCTTCAATATGGCAGTGAATGCTGGACAATATCATCAAGGATGAAGGAAAACAAGAAGAGAGTACTGGATCTTTATGTGATGTCAATTCTTCAATATGGCAGTGAATGCTGGACAATATCATCAAGGATGAAGGAAAACAAAGAAGAGAGTACTGGATTGCTATGTGATGTCAATTCTTCAATATGGCAGTGAATGCTGGACAATATCATCAAGGATGAAGAGGAAAACAATGAAGAGAGTACTGGATTGCTATGTGATGTGAGTTCTTCAATATGGCAGTGAATGCTGGACAATATCATCAAGGATGAAGGAAAACAATGAAGAGAGTACTGGATTGCTATGTGATGTCAATTCTTCAATATGGCAGTGAATGCTGGACAATATCATCAAGGATGAAGAAGCAGAAAGAAAGTACTGGATTGCTATGTGATGTCAATTCTTCAATATGGCAGTGAATGCTGGACAATATCATCAAGGATGAAGGAAAACAAAGAAGAGAGTACTGGATTGCTATGTGATGTCAATTCTTCAATATGGCAGTGAATGCTGGACAATATCATCAAGGATGAAGGAAAACAATGAAAGAGAGTACTGGATTGCTATGTGATGTCAATTCTTCAATATGGCAAGTGAATGCTGGACAATATCATCAAGGATGAAGGAAAACAAAGAAGAGAGTACTGGATTGCTATGTGATGTCAATTCTTCAATATGGCAGTGAATGCTGGACAATATCATCAAGGATGAAGGAAAACAAAGAAGAGAGTACTGGATTGCTATGTGATGTCAATTCTTCAATATGGCAGTGAATGCTGGACAATATCATCAAGGATGAAGGAAAACAATGAAGAGAGTACTGGATTGCTATGTGATGTGAGTTCTTCAATAGTGAATGCTTGGACAATATCATCAAGGATGAAGGAAAACAAAGAAGAGAGTACTGGATTGCTATGTGATGTCAATTCTTCAATATGGCAGTGAATGCTGGACAATATCATCAAGGATGAAGGAAAACAATGAAGAGAGTACTGGATTGCTATGTGATGTGAGTTCTTCAATATAGCGGTGAATACTGGACAATATCATCAAGGATGAAGGAAAACAATGAAGAGAGTACTGGATTGCTATGTGATGTGAGTTCTTCAATATGGCAGTGAATGCTGGACAATATCGTAAAGGATGAAGGAAAACAATGAAGAGAGTACTGGATTGCTATGTGATGTGAGTTCTTCAATATGGCAGTGAATGCTGGACAATATCATCAAGGATGAAGGAAAACAAAGAGAGTACTGGATTGCTATGTGATGTCAATTCTTCAATATGGCAGTGAATGCTGGACAATATCATCAAGGATGAAGGAAAACAAAGAAAGTACTGGATTGCTATGTGATGTCAATTCTTCAATATGGCAGTGAATGCTGGACAATATCATCAAGGATGAAGGAAAACAATGAAGAGAGTACTGGATTGCTATGTGATGTGAGTTCTTCAATATGGCAGTGAATGCTGGACAATATCATCAAGGATGAAGGAAAACAAAGAAGAAATTACTGGATTGCTATGTGATGTCAATTCTTCAATATGGCAGTGAATGCTGGACAATATCATCAAGGATGAAGGAAAACAAAGAAGAGAGTACTGGATTGCTATGTGATGTCAATTCTTCAATATGGCAGTGAATGCTGGACAATATCATCAAGGATGAAGGAAAACAATGAAGGAGTACTGGATTGCTATGTGATGTGAGTTCTTCAATATGGCAGTGAATGCTGGACAATATCATCAAGGATGAAGGAAAACAAAGAAGAAATTACTGGATTGCTATGTGATGTCAATTCTTCCAATATGGCAGTGAATGCTGGACAATATCATCAAGGATGAAGGAAAACAATGAAAGAGTACTGGATTGCTATGTGATGTCAATTCTTCAATATGGCAGTGAATGCTGGACAATATCATCAAGGATGAAGGAAAACAATGAAGAGAGTACTGGATTGCTATGTGATGTGAGTTCTTCAATATGGCAGTGAATGCTGGACAATATCATCAAGGATGAAGGAAAACAAAGAAGAGTGTACTGGATTGCTAGGTGATGTCAGTTCTTCAATATGGCAGTGAATATTTGACAATATTAACAATGATGAAGTAAAAACTTGAAGCAACTGAAATGTGGTTCTAGAGAAACATACTGGCTATAAAGTGGGGGATCAGTTCCATATTACAATCAATATATAAACTGATTCCTCACTTTGTGGCCATAGTAGTTTCTATACATTTATATTCCCGAGATCCAAAAGCACAAGGATGCATTCCAGGAGCTGAGAAGAGTATTAAGAAACAGGACAATTTCGCTAGAAAGAAAGAAGAGAGTACTGGATTGCTATTTGATGTCAATTCTTCAATATGGCAGTGAATGCTGGACAATATCATCAAGGATGAAGGAAAACAAAAAAGAGAGTACTGGATTGCTATGTGATGTGAGTTCTTCAATATGGCAGTGAATGCTGGACAATATCATCAAGGATGAAGGAAAGACTTAAAGCAACTGAAATGTGGTTCTACAAAAGGATGCTGCGAATATCATGGATCGAGCATGTGAGCAATGATGAATGTTTTCGAAAGGATAGAAACGAAAAAGGAAATTGATATTGAGCATCAGGAAGAGACTGCTGTAATTCCCGGGACATGCAACGAGGAAGGAGGGCTTGGAGAACTTTATATTAACAGGTCAGATGTAGGGAAAATAAGACAGGGGAAAGCAGCGGATAACTTATTTGAAGGGCACGAGCAGGTGAATGACAGATCGGGGTATGCGTGATGTAACAAGAGAAAGCGTGCTAAGAGCTACCAGGGATAGAGAGATATGAAAAGCCATGATCGTCTACGTCCGGAAAGGACAGGGCACATAGAAGAAGAAGAAGAAGAAGAAGAAGAAGAAGAAGAAGAAGAAGAAGAAGAAGAATGTTTAATGATGTGCGCTGATATCGGCAGTTATCGGCTCGGAATGAGAAGTCGGAGAGCCTAGTTCGAATTCCAGTTGAATTCATTGCATTCACTTCCGAGCAAAACACTTGGGAAACAAATTAATCCTTCTCGTCCTTACAGTTATGTGTTAAATAACAGGAAAAATTGGGTTCCATCGCCTTGGCTGGCAACCAGTTTATCGCAGAAAGCAATGGCAACCTCCTGCGGGATAATCTTCAGCACAGTCAGTCATGTCTCTTTTGAGACATGATCGCCCAAGTGTGTATCGCGTATGGCACTTAATTGACTGACTGAATATAATAGTTGGAAACATGATTCTCATGGTCATAAAGTGGGGTATCCCTCTCATACTACATAATAATATAATATATATCTTCTCTCTCTATGAGTAAAAAAAATGGATGGATTGATTTCTATAGCCTTGGCTGGCAACGAGTCTAACGTAGAAAACAATGGTCACCTACTGCGGGATAATCTTCTGCCAGGTCAGTCATGTCTCTTTCGAGACTTGATCACCCAAGGCATGTATCACGTATGACACTTAACTGACTAAATGTTTAATGATGTGCGCTGATATCGGCTGATATCGGATCGGAATGAGAATTCGTTGCATTCACTTGCGCGCAAATACCCTTGGGAAAGGTATTAATGCAACTCTTCCCTCCACTTATGTGTTAAATAACAGGACAGATTGTGTTATATAGCCTTGGCTAGCAACCAGTCTACCGCAGAAAGCAATGACAACCTACTGAGGGATAATTTTCTGCCCAGTCAGGCATGTATCTTTCAAGACATAATCGCCCAAGCGTGTATCACGTATGACACTCAACTGACTGAATGTTTAATAAAGAAGTTTAATATAGTCTTATATTTAGAACTAATTTTCGATGCAGTGTTTTCAAAAAAAATTATTTTGATCGAATGGAATAAAGAAGCTTAAGTTTTTATCGGCATACAGCTGATGTGATTGTTAAAGGTGAATAAAATGATTTATGACACTTGTATTTTATCAATAAATTTAATTGCTGGAATTCCCGCCTCTAGATTAGAAAGTACATTGCCCCCTCCACCGCCACCAAAAAAAAAGAAATATTTATTTTAGCAACAGAGACATTTCTGTATAGGTTAACAATTTTTCAAACAACTATCGTCAGTGTAGTTTGAAATTATTATTGGGTCATTCCCCAGACGGTAATTCTATTTCTGGAAGCGGGTTGGAATCATTACCTGGCGACTGAGGTATCCCCAAAAGGGAAGTTGCAAGGAGTCATGTGCAATGTTTTATGGTATTGCCGTTAAACTCACTTGACACCTAGAACTTGTGTCATATTCAGTAGCGATGTGGGCACACTAAAAAAAATCTCATAAAACAAGTAACAGAAATATATCTTATTAAAACGCCGCCATTTTGTCTTTTTCTTCTTGTAATGATCTCCTTAAGGATGTGGACGATCAGGACTCTCTCTCTCTCTCTCTCTCTCTCTCTCTCTCTCTCCTCTCTCTCTCTCAATATGTTCAGTGAGTGTCAAATTTGAGTGTAATTGCCATACAAATGTCGACACTGTTTTTCCGAATGTAAATATAAGTAATATACGGACTGTTAGAGAGAATCATTAACTTCAAAATTTGCAATATGAGCTCGACTAAAATTGATACAGAGTCATTAGGTTTATACGAACCCAAAATTCTAACACTGATAGGAGAGTTTTGTAATTTGCTTGAATCATTGTGTATATAAAGTGTATGGGTAGGTATTTGAAGGCTATCACAATGTGTATAGTATAATAAAGGATAACGTCTTTAAATTCCTTTGTTATACTAAACGCACTGTGGTAGCCTTCAACTACCTACCCATACATCTATTACTGATGCCTTCAAGGACATATTGTTTAACCGTTGATATAGATGTTGTTTAGTTCTAGAGATTGACCCAAAGAGTCGTGAGTTCATGACCTGGCTACAGCAGTGGTGAACAAATATTTTAGATATTAGAGTTCGAGGGAGATAACTACATGGCATCCGGAAGAGGCATCCGCATAGAACGAGAACAGTCTACCCCAGTGATCAAAATAAAGGAATCGGTTCGAAGTTCTATGCATCTGAAGAAGGCCGGAGCGTAGAATCACCGAAACGTCGTAAACATGGCAATAAAGATGAGAACAACAGTAAGAACAATGTAAATATTGCAAATCATTTCTTATCTCAGAAGTATAGACAACTATCTAAGCATAAGTGTTTTCTCTAAAATTCGATATTACTCACGTATTTGGTCCATGATAATATCAGCCTCTTACCGTAGAAACATATTTCTGTTGACTCGATTCACTTCATCTGTATGAAAATTGTCTAAATTTTGCAGCTTGGCTCGAACCACTTTCTCATCGGCGGGATGCGGTTTCCGTCTGTCTCTTCCACAATTGATTCAAGGCTTCTGCTCCGACGAACTTAGGTCACTGGTGCCCCCTCCACAACAATTTACTCGTGCAAACAGACTGGCAACAAGGTCCCACCAATTTACAGTTAGATCAACCAAATGCAGCCGACAATTCTACTCCATTAGCTTTTTTTCTCGCATTTCCTGCCTGTGGAACTCCCTTCCATATACTTGCATTTATGACGACTACAATCTTAAGGAATTTAAATGCAATGTCAATACCCATTTTTTATCCACTTCACACCAGTTCTTTTTACATCACGTATCTTTTTCTTTCTCTCTACCTTCGTAACTGTCTTCACTCATGTGTTCCCATCCTTCTCTTGTCCTTTCTCTGACACCCACTGTAATTGTCCCGTCTTTCTCTTCACTCTCCTCCTGTCTAAATTTTTACTCTTATGTAGCCCCAAGCACATCAGTAGCGGTACCGCCTTGCTTGGGGTGAAACGATTCAAAAAGAAAAAATCCTATCATAAAGAAGAATCAATATTATATAACGGCTCAGTATTATTTTCTAACAAAATCTTTCTATTTTTTGCTACTTTGTTTAACTTGAGAAGGCATTTAGATTTCAATATCACCTTTTCAATCCTCTCTTAAAAAACTAGTTCGATATTCAAAATCATTGTAATTATTTAATTTTGTTTTTTCCAGTTATTAATTCTCATGGAGAGCTCTTCTTTTCAAACATATATTCTGTCTTCTTCCAACTGATGTTGAGATCCTTTATCACGTTTTCATTTATAGTTTCTCTGGGAGATCCAGTAAGTTCGTTTCAGTGATTGCTATCTACTATATTTTGTCAGCTGCATATGTAATTGCTGCTAATATTATAGCCGCTAATAATGAACGTCTTAATATTTGAGGATTCAGTCAGTCAGTGAAATGCCATATGTGACATTTGCTAGAGTGATCATGTCACGAAAGAAACAAACATGAATGATTGAGCATAATATTTTCGCGCAGTAGGTTGCCAATACGTTCTGTGTTTGACTGGTTGCCAACCAGACTTATAGAACTGTTGTGGAGTAGTTTTGGCACTGAAGGTTATAATCGTGCTATGTCGGTTGCTAACCGACTTAACGTACCCAACATTTTAGGAACTTGGTAATCATCCACTGAAAGCTGTCTCTTTAGTATTCGGCTAACTGCCGACTAATATTAACTGCCTAGTAATTCTACTGGACTCTAATAGAAGAACTATGAACTTTCGAAGAACTTCTCCAGAACTTCCTGTTAACTCTTATTAATATAGAAGTGAGAATCCATTATCCGAAGAATAATTGTGTTTCCCCATAACAAGAATCAACCTCTCCTGCCAGTTAACCCAGAGCTGGAGGGAGAAGAAACGGATTAATACATTTCCCAAGGGTATTTGCGCGTAAGTGAATGCAGCGAATTTAACTATCATTCGAACTCGAATCTCCGTTTTCACGTTCTGAGCCGATATCCACTGTACCCCAGTGCACATTGAAGTAGTCCGGAGAAAAGGAAATTTCAAATCTTGTTTCCTCTTTCTGTTTTCGTATATCTGTTTTTTTGTTTTTCTTCTTCTAAGAAATCTCTTTGGTTGGTCTTAAATCCTCTGTTAAATTCCTTGTTCCGTGTATTCTTTTTAGCCTAGTCACTTCCGGCTAGCTAGTTGAATTTTTAACCTACCTCCCAAACTCATTCCTCTGGTGAATAGATAAAATAACCATTTTTCATTTTTTGTCAACTGGCAATGAAGCATGTGCGGTCAGGTTGGTTAAATTTATTTGAAATTTTAGTCAAAGTAAGTAATGATTTTGTATTTATTTATTTTTAAGAAATTTCTAAAAAAACTGAGTTAACCCACCACCTGTAACTCTTTTAATTGGAGTAGATAGATCAAACTATCGCCCGGTTCGCACTCCACCCACATCTATTGAACAGGTGAAGAGACTCATCCTTTGTTCCCTGTTTAGGATGTGGTTTCCGGCTTTCTCTTTTCCAATCTTTTCACTCCTTTATTTATTTATTTTTTTTAATTGAAGTAGGTAGACTAATCTCTCGACCGGTTCACACTCCACCCACGTCTATTGAAGAGGTAAAGAGGCTCATCCCTTGTTCCCTGTTTAGGGTGTGGTTTCCGGCTTTCTCTTTTCCAATCTTTTCACTCTTACGTAGCCCCCTGCGCTTTAGTGGCGTTACCGCCTTGCTCGGGGTGATATGATTAAAAAAAAAAATTATTGAATTTATTTTCCACATTCATGCTGACAATTTGCTCAGTGTATACTTTATAATTAATTCTAATAGCCTTCCGAAATCACTTACCTATCAGATCCAATAGTTATTTTAGACGTTTTTGACAAACATTTTTGCTTACTCTACAAAACATAGAACATCGTTTTTTTAATTATATTGTTCTCTCAGATATGTAGGCATAGATAAACTTTTCTGCCTACCATGAAAAAGGATGACGCTAATCTCCTAAAGAGAAACACACTGCACCTCCTTCGACTTACGCTCTCAAATATTTTCAAATGAAATCAGTATATCGAATCCATAGCTGCTTGTATTGCTAAGAGGGTTTGATCACTGTGTCGGACCAGTAAGTTTTTTTTGTCAGAATCCATTTTTTATATTTATAAATCTACCATTCGTCTGTGCATTGAATACTGCTGCTGTATCTGGTCGGGTGCCTCTGCTATTCATTTTGAGGTTCTTGACAAAATCCAAAGAAGTTTCTGCAATATAATGGATCCTGACTTAGCAGCCCGACTTCGGTCACTTTTTTCACCAAATGGCTGAGGCTTCCCTCTTTCTTTTTTTGCAAGTATTTTTATGGCAACTTGTCTGACGAGCTTTTTGTCCCTGTTTTCCCGACCATATGTTTTATGAACGGGGTGTTGTCGTTTCATAACTAAGATGCCTTAATTTGCAGTTAATTCATGGTCCGTGAAAGAATGTGTGTGTGTGTGTGTGAGCGCGCGCAGCACGTGGAGAAAATGCACGGAACGAAAGAAAAGTCGATATTTACTCATGGTTGACTGGAAGTATACATTTATTTTACACGGAGAACATTACAACATAGGTAAGTCCCAAGTTACTGGGTTGTGTGTCACAAGCATTAGGGCAGGATAATATACGTGTGTTCTTAACCATTGACGGCTATATTTCAAATCTATTGAGTCATGCGTCTCACGTCTGAATGTCGCGTTGATCACGTGACTCGCGTGGACTCACTTCCTGAGGTGAAAAGGGAGGTACTTCCTTTGAAACAGAAAAGAGTTATTTCCTTTGGAATATTTTTTTATTCGTCCTAACAATTATGTATTTCCTCCTGCTACGAGATTGGCAACTAGGTCTCACGCTTTTACCATCAAAATAGTTAAATATACCCTAACTCTTCTACCTTAACAGTTTCTTTTCTCGCGTTTCCTGTTTGTAGAACTCCCTACCATTTGCTTGCTTGCCAGATAGCTACAATCTCCAAAAGTTTAAATGCAACGTCATCACCATCTTCTCTCTACTTGACTCCCATTCGTCTCTTATCTTTTCTTCGATATTCTTTATAAATTGCTTTTCTTTTCTCACTGTAACCCCCCCCCCTCGCACCAGTGATTGTCCTGCTTTGCTTGGAGTTAAATGATTATGAAAAAGAAAAAAAAACATACCATTCTAACTATAAATGTCACATTCATTTTTGGAAATCCGTTAACGAAATCGTACCGTTCTTTCCTATTTCTGACCTAATTCCACTGTGCGATTTATTTTTTCATCTATTTATTTTGTTTTTGTGTTTATAATTAGCAACAACGAAATTTCTTGACATGCTTGTTCAAAATATTTCTAAGAAGTAAAAAGAAAAATAATCTATGTGATTAAAACAAAAGAGAAAAAAGAGCAAGATTAATCAGAATGGCGTTGAAAAACGTTTACCGGCGTCCGCACAGAAGGTAGACCACACAACTAGCGAGGAAATCGTTTTATTCTTTCATCGTCTTATTATAACACCTTCCCTTATTTTGCTTAACGGAGGGTCAAAATACGATACACATGTTTGCCGTGACTTTTTTCTCATCTTTGAGCTGACGTGGAGAAACAAGATGCAAAAACAAACATTAGAGAACTCACAGGTGAGCTTCCCTTCAAACACATTTCAGCAACTACCAAGAAGTGATGTATAATGAGTTTCTATCTACAGTTTTTTTGTTTTCTGTGATCGTTTTTTTTTTTAACTAGAATTTTTCACTAACAAAATTACTGTTGAAATCTAATTATATTTTTAAATGCTCGTAGTGTTACGTTTTGTTATATTGGGTATCGAATTTATTATCATCCTTGACTCGTATAATATAACGCTAAGGTTTAATCCTAATCCGTAGTGAATAGCTAATGTTACTCTGAGTAAAATATAATAAACCCACTAAATAATAACTTTGTATCTCATATTACGGGATATAGTATCTATCTAACAAACAATTTAGGCACATATCTATCTATCTATCTATCTATCTATCTATGATCATTATCTATCTATCTATTTCTGATCATATCTATCTATCTATCTATCGATCTATCTATGATCATTATCTATCTATCTATTTCTGATCATATCTATCTATCTATCTATCGATCTATCTATCTATCTATCTATCTATCTATCTATCTTATTCTGTTCATAAATATGTATGTATGTATCTATCTATCTATGTGGGCGCGTAGCCTTGTGATTAGGGCGTTCGATTTTTAGGCATGAAACCTGCGATCGGATCTCTCCATGGTCTTTTGTTAGGAAGACAAAAAACTTGATGTTATCTGTCTGGAGGAGGCTGTTCCAGTCTGCAGAACTTTTGAAAATTGTCTGAAAACCATACCCCGGATTAACACAACTTTTTAAGGGAATTCGGGTAGGAGGTCCCCTTTTTAAGGGAATTCGGGTAGGAGGTCCCTTTGAAGTTGTAACTGAAGTCCGTTCTGTATAGTTGAAGCAAAAAACACAGGTTTATATTCTATCTTAGAATGTTCATTATCTATGCCCATATTTATCTATATAACTATAATCATATCTAAATACATATGCATCTATCCTCATTGATTTCTATCTATGCAACATATCTATTTTAATAAATATCTTTCTCACTTTCTTCACACACACACACACACACACACACACACACACACACACACACACACACACACACACACACACATATATGCGAATATGTATATTTTTTTTAATCACATCACCCCAAGCAAGGCGGTAAGGCCACTGGTGTGCGAGGGGCTACGTAAGAGTAAATAGAATGGAAAAGAGAAAGCCGGAAACCACATCCTAAACAGGGAACAAGGGATGAGCCTGTTCAATAGACGTGGGTGGAGTGTGAACCGGGCGATAGTTCAGTCTATCTACTCCAATTGAAAAAAAAATTAACAAAAGAGAAAAGTGGAAAGATTGGAAAAGACAAAGCTAGAAACCACATCCTAAACAGGGAACAAGGGATGAGCCTCTTCACCTGTTTAATAGACGAGGGTGGAGTGTGAACCGGGCGATAGTTCAGTCTATCTACTCCAATTGAAAAATAAATAAGAAAAGAAAAGTGAAAAGATTGGAAAAGATAAAGCTGGAAACCACATCCTAAACAGGGAACAAGAGATGAGCCTCTTAACCTGTTCAATAGGCATGGGTGGAGTGTGAACCGGGCGATAGATAGATCTATCTACTCCAATTGAAAAAAAAAAGAAAACAAAGTGAGAAGATTGGAAAAGAGAACGCCGGAAACCACATCCTAAACAGGGAACAAGAGATGAGCCTCTTAACCTGTTCAATAGACGTGGATGGAGTGTGAAGCGGTTGATAGTTCAGTCTATCTACTCCAATTGAAAAAAAAATAACAAAAGAGAAAAGTGGAAAGATCGATCAATCAATCTATCTATCTATCTATCTACTTTTTTCATTATCTATCTATCTATCTATCTATCTATCTATCTATCTATCTATCTACATATATAATTGTGTAATTGGTTATTTTTTGGTCATAATAAAATTAGATCAGTGCACATTTGTATAAAAATGTTCAGTACAATCATATTATTACGCGACCCAGGTTCCTACCATGAGTCGTGTTTTCAATAACTGAATTTACCGTTTACCGTTTTTTTAAGAACGCTCACGGAACGGTGTTTTTTGAACTCTCACTTTGCAGGTAATTTTTGAACGCGCAATTTTTAAAATTAGAAGAAATTATAACGTTTTCATCCATGGTTGTATGAACGTAAGATATATATTTAGTATGGTTACACCTAGTCATAATTTCCGTTCTTTCATTCAATATTTCAGTTTTGTTTAGGAATAGCATAATCTCTAACTTTTCTTCCTCGCATGGTCTACACATATTTTGCCACCGTTGAAAGGCTTAGCTGTTTTTATTACAACGGCGGCCAAATATGGGTTAAACAGCGGCACATATTGTGTTCTATAGCCTTGATTAGCAACCAGTCTACTGCATAAAGTAATGACCACCTACTGCGGGAAAATCTTCCCGCCCAGTCAGTTATATCTCTTTCGAGACATGATCGCCCAAAGCGTGTATCACGTATGTCACTTGACTGAATGACTCTAAAGTATTTCAAAATATTTTTGTGCAATTTTGGTAAATATATCTGTTAAAAGGCGATATCAGTGTTTTATTTTTGAATTTTTAGCCATCGCCTCCTGTATATCCATATTAATATTTATCTAATTTCATAGCCCATTCATTCATTCTTTCTTTCTTTCTTTCTTTCTTTCTTTCTTTCGTAGTATGTATCTATTTCAACCTGGGTACCTTCAAGTGGTCTAATGTCTAACAAGCTTGACTCCCTATAACAACTGAGTAGTGAGTTCGATACTTAATAGGTACTCAGTAATTTATGGCCTTGTGCCACACCTAAGCGGCTCTTAGAAAATCAACTATCTCAACCGGTTCATATCTATCTTTATATCTATTTCTTTTTTTTTTTATCTCTCTACATTTCCGGAAGCATCAGTTTCTGTATTTCTTAAATCAACATGCTTTATCCTTGATTATTGATAAACGCCATTTATATTGCCCGGAAGTAATAAAACAGAGATTGGTTAAACGGAACGAAACAAGAAAGAAAGCTTTTGTGAAAAAAAAAAAAAGTTAAGATAAATCAAAACAAACTATAGAAAGAAGTTAAGGAAGGAAAGAAGAAAGAACGATTGTGAAAGAAAAAATGAAGTGAGAAATTAATTTAATGAAAGAAAAATGTTTGAAAAGGACAGCAAAAAGTGAATAAAAAAAGGAACGAAAATTGAAAACCTAGGAAAGTTCACTTCGTTTTATCATATCTACATTGCTTCAAATTCTTCTGTATCTCTGTCTGTCTGTATCTACATTGCTTCAAATTCTTCTCTATCACTGTCTGTCTGTATCTACATTGCTTCAAATTCTTCTGTATCTCTGTCTCTCTGTATCTACATTGCTTCAAATTCTTCTGTATCTCTGTCTGTCTGTATCTACATTGCTTCAAATTCTTCTGTGTCACTGTCTGTCTGTATCTACATTGCTTTAAATTCTTCTGTATCTCTGTCTGTCTTTATCAACATTGCTTCAAATTCTTCTGTATCTCTGTCTGTATGTATCTATATTGCTTCAAATTCTTCTGTATCTCTGTCTGTCTGTGTCTACATTGCTTCAAATTCTTCTGTATCTCTGTCTCTCTGTATCTACATTAATAAAAATTCTTCTGTATCTCTGTCTGTCTGTATCTATATTGCTTCAAATGCTTCTGTATCTCTGTCTCTCTGTATCTATATTAATACAAATTCTTCTGTATCTCTGTCTCTCTGTATCTACATTGCTTCAAATTCTTCTCTATCTCTGTCTCTCTGTATCTATATTGCTTCAAATTCTTCTGTATCTCTGTCTGTCTGTATCTACATTGCTTCAAATTCCTCTGTATCTCTGTCTCTCTGTATCTACATTAATACAAATTCTTCTGTATCTCTGTCTCTCTGTATCTAAGTTGTTTCTTCTTCTTCTGTATCTCTGTCTGTCTGTGTCTACATTGCTTCAAATTCTTCTGTATCTCTGTCTCTCTGTATCAACATTAATAAAAATTCTTCTGTATCTCTGTCTGTATCTACATTGCTTCAAATTCTTCTGTATCTCTGTCTGTCTTTATCTACATTGCTTCAAATTCTTCTGTATCTCTGTATCTATATTGTTTCAAATTCTTCTGTATCTCTGTCTGTCTGTGTCTACATTGCTTGAAATTCTTCTGTGTCTTTGTCTGTCTGTATCTGCTTTGCTTGAAATTCTTCTGTATCTCTGACTGTCTATATCTATATTGCTTCAAATTCTTCTGTATCTCTGTCTCTCTGTATCTACATTGCTTCAAATTCTTCTGTATCTCTGTCTGTCTGTATCTACATTGCTTCAAATTCTTCTGTATCTCTGTCTGTCTGTATCTACATTGCTTCAAATTCTTCTGTATCTCTGTCTGTCTGTATCTACATTGCTTCAAATTCTTCTGTGTCTTTGTCTGTCTGTATCTATATTGCTTCAAATTCTTCTGTATCACTGTCTGTATCTACATTGCTTCAAATTCTTCTGTATCTCTGTCTGTAACTTTGTCTATCAATCTCTGACTGTTAAGATCCCTCTATCTATCTATTTCTGGTTATGATATCCATCTATCTATCTCAGCCTCTTCATGTCTATCTATCTACCCATCCATTCCAGTCTTTTATGTCAATCTATCTCAGGCTATTCACAGTATCTACCCCAGCTTCTTCATATCTACCTATTTATCTATTCTATCATTTACAAATCTGTCTGTCTACCTATCTATCTTAGCTTCTCTATATATGTCAGCCTATCTATCGTCCTCTGTTCAGATCCCTCTGTCTATCTATCTTAGTCTCTTCATGTCTCTCTACCTGCTTATATGTCGATTTAAGATCTATCTATCTATCTATCTATCTATCTATCTATCTATCTATCTATCGCATTGTGGTAATATCTATCAATCTATCTATCTATCTATCTATCGCATTGTGATAATATCTATCTATCTATCTATCTATCTATCTATCTATCTATCTATCTAGCCTCTTAATATGCTTACTTCTGTATATATCGATCTATCTTAGCTTTCTTATATCTCTCTACTTATCTATATATGTGTCTTATACTCCTCATATATGTCTACCAATATATATATATATACATATACATACATATATATATATATATATATATATATATATATATATTATTATTATTATTATATGATATTATATTATATTAGCCTCCTCATATTTGTCTACCTATCTATATATCTGTCTGTCTCAGCCTCTTTCTATCTGTCTACCAATCTATTTAGCGCATCTAGTCACGGAAAGAAGGAATGAGAGATTAAGCCATCAATTGAAAAACTTTTGAAATTAAATGAAAAAAGGAGAAGAAACACACTGACGGAAATTCGTAAAAAGAAAGTCGAAGAAGAAAAAATCAAAGAAAGATGGAAAGATCAGAAAGACAATTTAAGGAAAAAAATGATGATGAAAATCGGGTATAGGAATGGAGTCGGAGAATTAAGCGGAAGCAATATGGAAAGGACGAAATGAATGAAAGGAAAAAAAGAACACGAAAGAATGTCTGATAAGAAAACTGTTAAACCTGGGAACAAACCAATGGAATGATAAGAAGAAGAAAAAAGTCTCACAACAAAAAAGAAATTCGAAAACATTAAATCTTTGAGATTAAAATAAAACCCCCTGAAAGACGAAAAGATCTTTCAACTTGATAAACAATTCGATTTTCATAAAGCGCTATACAACTATCTTTATTTAAACTCTATAAACACGAACATTTTATTGTCTTATTTTTTCTAAAAACATTTCTACAATATTTCTGTCGCTTATCGCCTTATCTTTCAGTCGTATTCCTTTTTTTTATTCTTCAAATACATATTCTCGTATCAAACGAAAGCATCGCTAGTTAACAAAACCGCTGAGATCTCGTTAAAAACGGGATTCCGCGAGACATGCCACAAGGGAAACGATACTTTTTGATTATTTCACAACCATTACGTCTTCTTCACTTCATATTCACTTTATAAAAATTAAGAAACTCATATTGTTACAACAAATGGGTCGCAAACCTCCTCTTACTACAAACGTTGTGACTTCTGGTAATATTGAAACTCCTGCAATGAAGAAAGTTAATACTGTTAAAATTTTTGGATAAGATGGAAAAATGAAAATCTTCAAAAAAAAATAATGAAATATTTAGTAGATAGAAGAACAGAAATGAAATATATAATCAAACATCTTAAATTTCACTCTCCCCAAATCCGAAGTATTGGAAAGAAACGCGTATCAATATTAGAAGTGATATAATATCTCGTACACCTGCGACGTCTAATGTCTAATGTATTGAATAATTATTTTAATAAAGAGACGATCTCTATTTTTTTTAATCATATCACCTCAAGCAAGGCGGTAACGCCACTGATGCGCAGGGGGCTACGTAAGAGTAAGAAGATTGGAAAAGAGAAAACCGGAAACCACATCCTAAACAGAAAAAGGGATGAGCCTCTTCACCTGTTCAATAAACGTGGGTGGAGTGTGAACCGGGCGATAGTTTAGTCTATCTACTTCAATTGAAAAAAAAAAAGAGTAAAAGAATGGAAAAGAGTAAAAGATTGGAAAAGAGAAAGCCGGAAACCACATCCTAAACAGGGAACATGGGATGAGCCTCTTCACCTGTTCAATAGACGTGGGTGGAGTGTGAACCGGGCGAGAGTTTAGTCTATCTACTCCAATTGAAAAAACAAAAGAGTAAAAGAGTGGAAAAGATTAAAAGATTGAAAAAGAGAAAACCGGAAACCACATCCTAAACAGGGAACAAGGGATGAGCCCTCTACTCCTGTTCAATCTATCTACTCATCTCGACCAAGATGAAATCTGTTTGACCGTTGAATGCAGAATGCTTCCAGTAGGCACAGGGGTTTCACCATTACCTCTTTTTAAAAACTTTTTAAAATCATTTCAAGCAAGTCGTTAATGGCAGTAGAACGCAGGGTGTTACAGGGCGTAACGCAGGGTGTTACAGGGCGTAACGCAGGGTGCTACAGGGCATGAAAGTGAATGAGATGGAGGAAAGAACAAAAAGAGAAGCAGGAGTCAAGAAGAGTCAGTCAGTTAAGTGCCATGCGTGATACACGCTTTGGACGATCATGTCTTGAAAGAGACATGACTGACTGGGCAGAAGATTATCCCACAGTAGGTTGCCATTGCTTTCTGCGGTAGACTGGTTGCCGACCAAGGCTATAGAACCCAATCTGTCCTATTATTTAACCCATAACTGGAGGGAAGAGACGGATTAATACCTTTCCCAAGGGTATTTGCGCGTAAGTGAATGCAAGGAATTCGAACTCGGTTCCCCGATTTCTCGTTCCGAGCCGATATCCACTGCGCCACAACGCACATCCCCAGAAGAAGAGAGAAAATGACAATTCACATTGCATTTACATCTTTTAAGATTGTGGTTAACAGGAAAAAGGAATTCGGAAATTCCACCAATCAGAAATACGAGAGAAGAAACAATACTGAAATGAAGAGTGTATCTTAGTTCAACATTAAAACAGTGAGACCTTATATAATCATACAAATGAGTTAAGATATTTTCATCAAATATTCGGTGTGAGCATAATGAATATCTAAACTTATTTATAAATGGATCTTTGTCGGTGCGTGTGTGTGTCTGTGTCTATGTGTGTGTGTGTCTGTTATCTATAGACTCTGAAAGGGCTGAACTGATTTTCTGGAAAATTTACACATTGTACAAATAAGCCTCTGCGAGTGTTCTTAGCTAGGTTCTGTGTCGAGGTACCCCCGGTAAATATCGAAAATAGATAATCGAAAAAATCGGCTTATAGGAGTGGTCCGATTTTAATCAAGTTTGATACACTCATAGACAAAGTCATAAGAAACGAAATTCAGAAGCTTGCAGTTCTTATAATAGTGCAGAAAATCGATAATATACACACACATACACACATATATATATATATATATATATATATATATGTATATATATATATAAGGCAAGATGTTTGCGTGTGTGTCTGTTTATCTACCTGTATGTCTATTTTTTCAGCCCATTTATTTTAGTTTTTGCTTCGGGTTTGGCTCTAAGTAGGTATAATTGTAGTTCTTAGTCTCAGCCATGATACCATTTACTCAGAGGACTTATTTAACCTTCAAAATTCAGTTTACGACGAAAAACACTTATTTGATACCGATACCAGGAAATCAAATTTTGACTTACATCCATTGATTTTTTTTTCAGTCTACGGTTTCGCTTTAAGTGGAAACAACTATTGCTTTTTAGTTTTTCGTGCCAACGTCTAAAGAGTCTGAGCTCCAGGACCATGGATTAGTTTTAAAGCTTTCATTACACCCGAGCAACGCCGGCCTATACTGCTAGTATTTAATAGGAATGAGACTTATTCGATAATCCTATGAAAAATACACAAAGAAGAAAAAACGCTTTGTCGGCATGAAACCTTGAGACGACTACTCTAACAAGACTTCTTCTATGTGCCCTGTCCTTTCAGGACGTAGGCGATCATGGCTTTCCGCATCTCCCTATCCCTGGTGGCTCTTAGCACGTTTTCTCCTGTTACACCATGCAACCCTCGTTCCATCATCTTTCAAATATGTTATGCACTGGTTTCCATGTTTCTCTTTCTATTTGGAATGTTAGTAACAGGTTCCCCAAGCCCTCTTTCCTCATTGCATGTCCCAGGAACTTCAGCTGTGTCTTCCTGATGCTCAGTATTAATTTCCTTTTCGTTTCCATCCTTTACAAAACCTCATCATTGCTCAAATACTCGATCCATGATGATATTGTCCAGCATTCTCTTTTTCTTGCTGACAAACGTGCATTTTGTCTACTTGCAGTTGATGTTTAGTCCTTAAATCTTTCTTTTTCTCACTACTTTCTAGAGGGTTTCCTGAAGTGTCCTTCCCACGTCTACTGCCAACACTGTGGAATCTGCATATCTTATGTTGGTACGATTGTGGCCGCCGATAATGAATCCTGGTAGGACAAATAATGAGCTATTATTCAGTGTCTGCACATTTCTCCCGAATTTGATACAACATCAGTTTAAAGTGGGTTTAAATGCAATACCAAGGAAAATTGTTCAAACCTGCTAGTCACTTCCAATTTTGGGGATGTCTCAAGTGCCGGGTAATGATCTTAAACCCCTAGTGAAGTAGAGGTACTGTTTGTTGAGATGATTATGATTTTTAACTTGATTGAAGATAACGTCGATACTATCAGGACTTCTTGTGCTCTCAGATCGCCTCGTTTTATAGGATAAATAAGTCCAGTGCGAAGACACGTATTTGTTTTGGACACCTTCCGGTGTTTGTAGATTTACTGAATTCATTGATGTATGTCGCAGTTTGCTACCGGGGAAGGTTCTGCATACTCTAATATTCTTCCAGAATACGCATTGCTTATCCCCTATAGTAAAAGGAAACGAGAGCGTAAAACGGTTCTGAGGTTTCAGAGTGAAACGTGATAATGGAATTTCAGCAAGAAAACCAGAAATTATTACAGTCCAGATGGAAGGCAATCTATTATAGATCGTCGATATAGCTGTACCAGGGGACGCAAGGTTAGATTATAAAGGAAAGGATATTGATTTATTTGTCTGTTTAACGGTATATCGACTCCTTTTTGGTCATTCAATGTCGAAATTTAATTTTCTTTGTAGATTGAAAGCAATAAAAATATGTTACACGATATTCTGCTTTCAGAAATGAACATATGGTTGATACACCTGGTGGATAAATCTTCATCTAAACTCTGCAAGAATGAACATTAAGCTGGCATCTCCTTTTAGCAGATATATATTTAACGAAATTAAAGAAAAAATGTCTTGAAATACAGTGTAACCTTGATATAAGAGAGTTGTCAGGACCGGGTAAAAGTAATCTTATATCCGAGTGTCTCTTATATCCGGGTTTGGTCTATTTTATATACATTACCACAGCCTCTAATTTGTGTGTGTCTGTTATCTGTAGACTCTGAAACGGCTGAATCGATTTTCTTGAAAATTTACACAGTTGTACTATAAGCCTCTGCGAGTGTTCTTAGCTAGGTTCTGTATCGAGGTACCCCCGATAAATATCGAAAATATATAAAAATCGGGTGATAGAAGGAATGGTCCGATTTTAATGCAATTTGATACACTCATAGACAAAGACATAAGAAATTATATTCAGAAGTTTCAAAAATGCAGTTCTTACAATAGTGCAGAAAATAATATATATATATATATATATATATATATATATATATATATATAAGCAATATGTTTGTGTGTGTGTGTCTGTATTTGCTTAAGCCCATTTATTTTAGTTTTTGCTTCGGGTTTGGCTCTAAGTAGGTATAATTGTAGTTCTTAGTCTCAGCCATGATACCATTTACTCAGAGGACTTATTTAACCTTCAAAATTCAGTTTACGACGAAAAACACTTATTTGATATCGATACAAGGAAATCAAATTTTGACTTACATCCATTGATTTTTTTTTTCAGTCTACGGTTTCGCTTTAAGTGGAAACAACTACTGCTTTTTAGTTTTTCGTGCCAACGTCCAAAGAGTCTGAGCTCAAGGACCATGGATTAGTTTTAAAGCTTTCATTACACCCGAGCAACGCCAGGCTATACTGCTAGTAAATAGATAAATAGATATGAATAAACTTAACTATCTTTTGTAACGCTAGGGATGTTAGAGGAGATAGTAAAACATGAAATAGATCCATAATAACACACCAAGACCTGCTTTAGGACCTTCCGCAGACTTGGTAGGTAGTGCGACCATAGCAGAAATAAAAATTATGATGAAAAGTGACATAATAATAAACACTGGTATAAACAATACCCAGTACCGGTTACAGAGACAGAAGATGTCACCATTACGCTATCTAAACAGACACAAAAATTGAAGCAAATAGGCCGGAAATTATTGTCAAAAACCAAAAAGAAAAAAAAATCTTGCCGACTAATTGATATTGCTTTTCCAGTGGATTGTTAGATAGCAAACAAAGATGTTGAAAAACTATCAAAATATAAAAACCTGGAAATTGAAATAGAAAAAATATGAAAATTGACAACAAGAATTGTACCAGTGTTACGAGGTGCACGTGTAATGATAAAAAATGGAAAAGAACGACACACCGAGAGAATCCCTGGAAACTCCAGCTTAAAAAAAAATACAAAAAATTGTCTTCATAAGTACAGCCCACACACTAAATAAAACATTGTCTATGTAACGTCAGTGATGCTATGGGAGATAGAAAAACAAATGATTGGTTGGTTTATAAACTTCGGCGGGTCATTTATTGCCAACTAAATTTTATTGATTTATTGCTGGTAATACCTTTTTCTTTCAACAATTTATTGTTTTTATATAAGTTTTGTGTCTAGTAATACATTTTTCTTTTCGAGTATGAAGATTCATTGGAATTTGTTTTTAAAGGCAGGCTCCCCAAGTCCTACCCTTGTTATTTAACTCACAACTGGAGAGAAGGGACGGATTAATACCTTTCTCAAGGGTACCAGTGCTTAAGTGAATGCAGGGTATTCAACTGGAATTCGAATTCGTCTCACCGATTTCTCTTTCCGAGCCGATATCCACTGCACCACAACGCACATCCGTCACTAAACGCTTACAGCACCTGGTATTCTCAAGCGGTTACCCATCTAAGTACTGACCAGGCTCAACGTTGCTTAACTTCGGTGATCGAGCAAAAATCGATGTATTCAACGTGATATGGCCTCAAGCCAAAAATAAATGGAATGGAGCCATAGTAATACACCACTTCCTTCTTTGGTCTTTCCGCAGACTTGACAGGTCGTGTGACTTTAGCAGAAATCGAATTATGATGAAAATAATATAAATAACCGATAACAGAGATAGGACCAGAAACACCTTTGTGGAACTTTACAATGCAAATTCTTTGAAAGTATTGTCAATCTTTTATCAGGATGCACGGTACTGGCACCATGAAAGACACACACACACACACACAAAACAAAAATTGGAAAAAATAAACGAGAAACATTATCCTGCAAGGGATCGAACCCAAAATCTAATGAGTTCCTGCCAGTCATGAGGCTAATCATTTCTGAAAGTTTCATCCAAATCCATCGAACGGCTCTTGAGGTATCTTATCCACGGGCCTGACAGACAAAGAAACAGACAAACGCGACCGAAAACAATACTTCGGTCGCGGTAGTATAAGTACAAGAATAATCATTCTGTTTGAATTTGAATCTGAGTTTGTGTTTTGATTAACGGCATATGAACACCTCTGTGGGTTATTTAATGCCAAAAAGGTGGGGGTCTTAAGGTTGCTTTTTGTTTAAATATTTGGTTATAGTGAGAATGTTGATTTAGTCAGATTTTAATGAGAATTTTTTGTTTTTATTCTTTTTCATTTTAGAAAACTGAAAATGTCTTCTAGGTTTGTATTCAAAAATGTTTTGCTGAGAATATTTTTTTCTTCAAAAATCTGTTATGGTATGAAATTTGTTTCTTTAAAATTGGTAATAATTTTCCTTCAGAAATGTATTTTTTTATATAAAAGTTTATTTTTATGTATGTATTTCTATAAAAATATGTACTTTCATGGCTTCTGCTCGGATGAGCTTAAGTCACTGATGCCTCCTCAACAGGTGTTTACCCGTGCAACCAGACTGGCAACTGGGTCCCACCCATTCACAGTCAGGTTAGCCAAATGCAGACGACAATTCTATTCCTGCAGCTTCCTCTCTCGCACTTCCCGCCTGTGGAACTCACTCCCGTATTCTTGCTTTCCTGACGGCTACAACCTCCAGAAATTTAAATGCAAAGTCAATACTCATCTACTAACCACTGGACTCTAGCTCTCTCCCCACCCTGTATAACCTTCCCTTTCTCTCCACCTATGTATCTGTCATCGCACCTGCTTTCTCAGCTTTCTATTGTTCCTTTCTAACTAGCTTGTACTCCTCACTCTTTTCTAATTAATCTTTTTACATTTATGTAACCCCCTGCACATCAGTGGCGTTTCCGCCTTGCTCAGGGTGAAATGATTTTAAAAAAAAAAATTATACTTTCATAGTGTTTTGACTCCAGTTTGGGGGTTAACTATTTGCCCATAGCTGGGACCCCAACAGGTGTGACCGCTCCGGCTCGTGGTGGACCTGGGAATAATAGCAATTAAGAGGTGGTTCCATGCTTCTCACAACCTCCCAATCAGAGGCCTTGCTGCTGGATGCAGTTTACTGTCATACCCAAGTCCAAATAATTCTGTAATAAATATCCACAAACAATTGATTATCTTGTATCAGTCTTCACAGTGTTACCACCCACAGTGAAACAGATAAGATGTAACCGTAATTTCTACTCCAACAGCTTCTTTTTCTCGCGCTTCCTGCCTGTGGAATTCCTTTCTACGTGCCTGCTTCCCCGACAGCTACAATCTCCAGGAGTTTAAATGTAAGGTCAATAGACACCTCCTAACACACTAACTTGCATCTATTCTCTCAAACACTCTCGCCATCTAACCAACCCTCATTCTCGGTATCCTTACCCGTCTATCACCCTCCTTCTGACATTTCCTATATCTAACCATCCTTTTCTCGTCACTTCTTCGAACTTACGTAATCTCCTGCGCAATAGTGGCAGTGGAATGTTTTGCTCGGTGGTGAAACGATTAAAAAAACTTAAAGTGAGCCAATATAATTACTTGAAAAACCTGCAATTTTATGGGAAGGAAACTCTAAGAAACTGGTATGAAAATCACCCAGACCAGGTTACGAAGATAGGACCTGAAGCAGGCTGATGATACCATGGACAGGAACAATTTTGTGGGACTTTACAATACAAATTCTTTGATAAATATCCGGAAACTATTGACCATCTTATATCAGGTTGCACGGTACTGGCATCATGAAAAAAGACGGAAAAATAAACGAGAAACATTATCCTGCAAGGGATCAAACCCAAAATCTAATGAGTTCCTGCCAGTCATGAGGCTAATCATTTCTGAAAGTTTCATCCAAATCCATCGAACGGCTCTTGCGGTATCTTATCCACGGGCCTGACAGACAAAGAAACAAACAAACGCGACCGAAAATAATACCTCGTAAAAAGGTGGGTTCTTAACGTTTTTTTTTGTTTTTTTTTAATATTTGGTTATAGTGAGAAGGTTGATTTAGTAAAATTTTAATGAGAATTTTTTGTTTTTATTCTTTTTTATTTCAGAAAACTGAAAATGTCTTCTAGTTTTGTATTCAAAAATTTTTTGCTGAGAATATTTTTTTCTTCAAAAATCTGTTATGGTACTAATTTTTTTCTTCAAAAATGTATTATTGGCAATATTTTTCTTTCAGAA
This sequence comes from Ascarosepion bandense, assembly GCA_037127315.1. Taxonomy (NCBI): domain Eukaryota; kingdom Metazoa; phylum Mollusca; class Cephalopoda; order Sepiida; family Sepiidae; genus Ascarosepion; species Ascarosepion bandense. The sequence goes on along the minus strand of JBBBDQ010000591.1, from coordinate 801,863 downwards.
ATGTATAATTTTATTAAAAGTTTATTTTCATGTATGTATTTCTATAAAAGTGTATTTTTATACTTTCATAGTGTTTTGGCCCCAGTTTGGGGGTTAACTATTTACTCATAGCTGGGACCCTAACAGCTACAAAAAATAGTAATAAAAAGAGGGAACTATAAACCAGAAATATTATCCTATAAGGGATTGTACCCAAAATCTAATGAGTTGATGCCAGTAACGACGAGGTTTTCGAGGGGGTAGGCATGAAAATAAAACTGACACATAACATGAGAAAAAGACAGCTGAAGTTTCTGGAACGGAGTTTCTGAGGAAAGAGGGCTTGGAGAATCTGATGCTCACTGGAAGGATACAGGGAAGGAGAGACAAGAAAATGCAATGCGTGACATATTTGATGAGTAGTTGCGCGGAGTTTATGTGGGATAAGAGGAGACGGGGTGTTATGACATACAATGGATAGAGAGATGTGGAAGGCCATGATCGCCTATGTCTTTGAAAAGAAGTTAATTTTATGGAATTTTGCAAATACACACAGGGAGAAATATCAAAGCTAATCGCCAAGACATTGTGATCAAAGACCACAGTTACAAAATGTGGATCCTCACTCTCATGCTCCTTTCTCCGTCCACTCCAATCTCAGTATCTTAACCTTTTTGTACCCACTTCCTGACACTCCTTGTACCTGTTACTCTTTCTAATAACTTTCCTATGTAGCCCCCTGCGCACCAGTGGCAATAGACTGCCTTGCTTTGGGCGATATGATTATAAAAAAAATGTCGAGACTAGAAAAGAATGACTGGCCTTTCCTGATCAGTAAACTACGTCATACGTTCTGCTTAAATAATAATAATAATAATAATAATAATAATAATAATAATAATAATAATAATAATCGCACAGACATTGTGATCAAAGACCACAATTACAAAATGAGTTTTCTTATATATATATATATATTTATCCCTACGGATTGTAATGCATCTTTGAAGAAATGAAAAGAAATAATAATAATAATAATAATAATAATAATAATAATAATAATAATAATGACAGAAAATCTACACAATAAGAATTATCTAAAATGAGGGCTGATAGGATACAATCAGTCAGTAAGCTGGGCGATCATATCTCGAAAGAGACATGACTGACTGTTATTTGACTCGTAGCTAGAGGGGGAATAGATGTATTATGCTGAGTAGTAATTAGTGGGGGATCAGTTTATTACTTTATAACAATAGAAAATCGATCCCCCACTTTCTACCCAGTAGAAGCTTAATCATATTTCCAACTATTATATTTAGTCAGTCAGTTAAGAGCAATACGTGATACACGCTTGAGCGATCATGTCTTGAAAGAGATATGACTGACTGGGCCATTCACATTCTCCTCGTGCTCTTTTTCTGTCACCCAGTGTAGCTGGTCCGTCTTTCTCTTGACTCCCCTCCTGCCTAAAACTTTAACTCTCTTAAGAAGCCCCCTGCACATCAGTGCTTTGCTTGGGGTAAAACGATTAATAAAAAAGTAAATATAAAATTAGCCATGAGTGGTTTGGAATGGGTGTTCCTCTTGAAACTGTATAAAATGGGGGATCGGTTTTCCATTGTTATGAAGTAATAAACTGATCCCCCATATTGGTTTTTCTATTCAGGGTGTCTACTGACAATTTTGTAGTCTAATAGCATCACCAATTCTCCCTAAAATGGGTAAATCTAAGTTGACTATGGGGACTTCTTTCAATGAAAATGTAACATGAATAAATTGGAAGTGACAGTGATAATATCCGAATGGCGCCCACCTTCACCTGACTTGACAGCCTGTGATTTTTTTTTCTATGAAACTATGTGAAAGGAAACGTCTATATCCCCATTTTCTTACAACTCTAGAGGATCTTCAAGAGAGAATCTCTGAAGCGCTTGAGAATGTTACGCAAGTCATGCTACAGCGTGTTTGACAGTTGTTGGACTACCGACATTTTGTGTGTCGTGTCACAGGTGATTCTTATATTGAGCATATTTGAAGCTTCGTGAAATCGATTATAAAATATACATCTCATTGAATAACTTGTTCGAATCTTGATAATAAATTTTTTTTTCTTGATCAACATGAGGCCTATTTACGCTTGCTTGGGACAGACTCAGATATTTACGGTTTCTATGAATTCATTTTGAGTGTGGTATAACCTGTATAGGATGTGCGTTGTGGTGCAATGGATATCGACTCGGAACGAAAAATCGTGGTGTCGAGTTCGAATTCCAGTTGAAATCCTCGCATTCACTTACGCACAAATACCCTTGGGAAAGGTATTAATCTGTCTCTTTCCTCCAGCTATGGGTTAAATAATAGGACAGATTGGGTTCTGTTGCCTTGGTCGGCAACCAGTCTTACGCAGAAAGCAATGGCAACCTACTGAGGGATAATCTTCTGCCTAGTCAGTCTTTCGAGACATGATTGCCAAAGCGTGTATCACGTATGGCACTTAACTGATAAACTTTATATTTAATTACATGTATAACACACATTTTTTCTAAAGAAGTAGTGGATATTTATTCATTAATCAAATATATATTTGCCTTTTTAAACCTTAATATGAGTGGTTACCCATTCTTAAAATGACGCTCTATTTATTTTTTAAAGGATTTCATAGTCGGAAATTGTACATTTAACCTTAAACAGAATCACTGAGAATGTTACTCAAAATATGCTACAGTGTTTTTGATATAAGCTTGACTCACTGCTTGACGTGTGTTGTGTCACAGGTGGTGTGCATATTGAAAGTTTCTGAAGCTTTGTAAAATCAGTTAAAAATATACTTCCCCTTTAATTGCCTGTCAGTCAGTTAAGTACCATACGTGATACACGCTTGGGCGATCATGTCTCTTTCGAGACATGAATGACTGGGCAGAGGATTATCTCGCACTAGGTTCCCATTACTTTCTGCGGTAGACTGATAACCAGCCAAGGCTATAGAAACCAATCTTTCCTATTATCATAGCTAGAAGGAGAACAGATGTATTATATTATTAAGTAGTAATTAATGGGGTTTCAATTTATTACTTCATAACAATGAAAAATCGATCCCCAACTTTATGCCCAGCAGAAACCTTAATAATGTTTTCAAAACAGTAGATTATCCCGCGATAGTTTGCCATTTCTTTCTGCGGTAGACTGGTTGGCAGCCAAGGCTATATATCCCAATCTGTCCTGTTATTTAACCGATAATTGGAGGGAAGAGAAAGATTAATATGTTTCCTAAGGGTATTTGTGCGTAAGTGAATGCAATGCAGTCAACTGGAATTCAAAATCGGCTCCCTGATTTCTCGTTTCGCTGCACCATAACGCACATCCTATATATATATATATATATATATATATATATATATATATATATATATATATAATTAATTAATTATATATATATATATATATATATATATATATATATATATAATTATATATATAATTATATATATATATAATTAATTAATTATATATATATATAATTAATTAATTATATATATATATATAATAATTAAATAAATATATATAATTAATTAATTGAAATAAATATATATATAATTAATTAATTAATTAAATATATATATAATTAATTATATATATATAATTAATTAATTAATTGCTTGTACAAATTTTATGAATATTTTATTGTTCAGTCTGATGCCCTTTTTAATTTCGTTTGCCAGTAAGAACTAGTTTGTCAGATATTCAAATTTTAAATCAAACCAATTTTTGGGATATACTTAGATAAAAATCATGCTTGGAAAATATAAAACAAATTAAAATACTTTACGTCATTAGGATTCACAGAATTGAGCACAAAGAAAGGTGAAGAACAAGAAGCATGAAGAGAAATAAGAGAAAAATTAGATGAAGAAGAAGAAGAAAGAGGATGAGAAGAAGAAGAAGAAAAAAAATAAAAAATGAGGAGAATAAGGTGAAGATGAACAAGAATGAGAAGTGGGAAGCGAAAAATTAAAAGATGAAGAAAATGAAGAAGGCGTGGAAGAAGAAAAAGAACGAGTAGAAAAATGAGGGGAAGAACAAAAAAAAAAGCGGTGTGTGAAAAAAATATTGCAATAAAATTAAGTCGGGTAAGAAAAAGAAACTTTAAAAAACATCAAAATTTAATCGTCGTGATTTTCAGACAAATAAGTGATTGATGCAAAACCCAATATTAATTATAATTATTAAATACAAATCCAGTGCTAATTGCAGATTTATAAAAATCCGATATTATGTCGTTGCTAATTATACCTCATTAATAACCACCGTCAAATTTCGAGACATTAAGATTTAATGTGGGAACAGAACGCAACAAGTTGGGTAAATGAAAAGGGCAGAAGTCCTGACCAAATCTCGAAATCTTGAAACAAATATGAAACGCAGAAATTTCCTGAAAAGCTCAAAGACAGAGAAAGAAAAAAGTGATCCACTGAAAAGATAAAGTGCTTTCTGAGCGTAGTGTGACTATCTTGAAATAATTGTTACTGCTTGGAAAATTCGTTGGTTTTGACATGACGGAAAACTAAACTTGTAAGATCCATCTTGCATGATTACAAATTCTCCATTCATCTGTGCATGGGATTGTTGACCATGTCCACCATATTTTATGAATATAGAATACAGCACAGTACGTAATCTGTCCAATGAAACAGCGTCAAAGATTAACAATCACGAGTAAGACACTCTACTGAATCTGACCATATCGCCATACTCGGAAAAATATGGTCGTCTTTATACAGGTCGCATTGTATATTTTGAGCCTTCTGATTGGTTAACCCTTCTATTGGTGAACTATCAAATGGGTCAGCTCGTGGCTGGATCATTAGGATATAAGGGTACCCAAAAACTCCAACAATATCTGGACTTGTGCTCTAGCTGTACACTTGAAGATTGCTGAGAAAATTCAAAAAAAGTGTCTATAATCTAAACGATCCCGATTTCAAGTTTCGAATTCAATCATTCTGTCACCGACGTGAAGTGGCTACCCCTGTCTTTTCTACACTTCCATATTACTTGTTCTAAAGCGCTTTCTCCATTGGTGCCTCGACCACATAAACTTGTTACTGAGATGGAAACTAGGTTTCACCGTTTAATAGCTGAAATTCTTCTGCTTTTTCTAAGTGCCCTGTCCGTTCAGGACGTAGGCGATCATGGCTTTACATATCTCCCTATCCCTGGTGACTCTTAGCACGCTTTCTCCTGTTACACCATGCAACCCTCGTTCTGTCATCCACTAGCTCAAACCCATAAATCTAGAATATAAATGTATAGAAACTAGCATGACCACAAAATGAGGGATCAGTTTATATATTGATTATAATATAGATTTGATCCCCCACTTTATAACCACATTATAATTTCTTCTAAACAGTTGGCATATATTTTCTTCTATGTGCCCTGTCATTTCAGGACGTAGGCGATAATGGCTTTCCATATCTCCCTATCCCTGGTGGCTCTTAGCACGCTTTCCCCTGTTACACCATGCAACCCTCGTTCCGTCATCCACCTGATTAGGCCCTTCAAATATGTTATTCGTTAATTTCCCCGTTTCCTTTTCCCTCTATCTGGCCTGTTAGTATCAGATTCTCCAAGCCCTCCTTCCTCATTGAATGACCATTTTCTTTTTTGTTTCCATCATTTCCAAAACCTCATCATTGCTCACATGCCCGATCCATGATATTCACAGCATCCTTCTGTAGAACCACATTTCAGTTGCTTCAAGTTTTTCCTTCATCTTTGATGATATTGTCCAGCTATCACAGCCATATTGAAGAATGAACACGTAGCAATCCAGTACTCTCTTCCTTGTTTATAGCAAAATTGTCTTGTTTCTTAATACCTTACTCAACTTCTGTAATGCTTCCTTCGCCATGACAATTCGCCTTCAGATCTCTGTGTAGCACTTTCCATCTTTTGTTATAACACTTTGCAGGTATTTAAATTTTTTTACCTGCTTGATTCTACTATCCCCTACCTGTAATTGGCATTTTGGGCTGCATTTTTACTGATAACCATGCATTCGGTTTTCTTGCAATTTATTTGAAGTCCTTTTTTGTTACTTTCTTCAGTTTTCTTGTAGTTTATGTTTAGTCCTTTCTTTTCGCATTCTCTAGCTACCTTCTGTAGGAGGTCATCTAGTTTCCTTTCTGTGTCTGCTATCAGCACTGTATCATCTGCGTACCTTAGGTTGTTTAAAGTGTAGCCTTCGATGACAAATCCAGGCATAACTTCTAAGGTCCTCAAAATATTCTCGCTGTATAAGTTGAACAGATCCGGGGAAAAGACCCATCCTTGTCTTACGCCCCTTTCTATCTTTACATATCTGAATAGCTTAAGTAGCTAGATTAGACAGACACGTCTATTCCAATAGTTTTTTCTTCTGGCATTTCACTGATATTTGCTATCTCCAAAAAGCTAAAAGCAACGTCGATCGCTCTTTTCTGTCTTCTTGAATGTTATTTTATTTCTTCTTTCTCATTTTTTTTCACTAAATTTTGTTCATTCATTTTCTTTCCATGTAATATAGTGTGCCCGAATGGCTTTATCGCCTTTAAGCGTGATTGTTAGAAAACATAGTGTCAATCATTTTTTAATTATTATTAATGAAGAAGAAGAAGAAGAAGAAAAGAAGAAGCAGAAGAAGAAAAATAAAAAGAAGAGAAAGAAGAAAGAGAAGGCGGAAGAGAGGAATAATAAGAAAGAGGAGAAGAAGGAAAAAGAGAATCAGAAAGAAAAAGAAGAAGGCAGAGGAGGAGAGAAAAAGAAGAGAAAGAAGAAGAATGAGATAAAGGAAGAGAAGAATTAGGAGATGAAGAAGATAAAAAGGAAGGAAGAGAAGAAGAAGAATGCGAATGATAGATCCCGGAAAGGAGTATCAGTGTAAAGATTAGTGGAAAAATGGTACTTGACACAGGAAATAGATATACCGGATTTTATTGTACTAATGTACAATTAACAATAAGATATAGATATGCAATCAAAGAGTAGGAACGGAATAATCTATCAAATAGAGAATGCCTTCGCCTAAGACGTTTGCGCTCCTACGGCTTGTCACAGTCATATATAGTCTAGAGAATTCCATTCTCGGAGAGGGCAGGATTTTCCACTATAACAGGGAAGAAGAAGAAGAAGAAGAAGAAGAAGAAGAAGAAGAAGAAGAAGAAGATAGAGAGAAAATTAGGAAGAATAGAAGATGAAGACGAAAAAGGCGAGAGGGAGATAAGACAGTGAAGAAGAATGGGGAGAAAGAAGAGAAGAAAAACAAGATTAAGGTGTAGAAGAAGAAAAAAAAATGAGAGGAGGAGATATGAGAGTGAAGAAGAAGAATGGGTAGAAGGAAGAGAGGAAGTAAAACTTTAAGGTGTAGAAGAAGAAGAAAAATGAGATTGGGAAACATGAGAGTGAAGAAGAACAATGGGGAGAAGGAAGAGAGAAAGTGAAAGATTAAGGTGTAGAAGAAGAAAATGAGAGGGGGAGATATGAGAGTGAACATGAAGAATGGGGAGAAGGAAGAGAGGAAGTAAAAGATTAATGTGTAGAAGAAGAAGAAAAATGAGAGGAGGAGATGTGAGAGTGAAGAAGAAGAAGGGGAATGGGGAGAAGGAAGAGTGGAAGTAAAAGATTAATGTGTAGAAGAAGAAGAAAAATGAGAGGAGGAGATATAAGAGTGAAGAAGAAGAATGGGGAGAAGGAGGAGAGGAAGTAAAACATTAATGTGTAGAAGAAGAAGAAAAATGAGAGGAGGAGATATGAGAGTGAAGAAGAAGAATGGGGAGAAGGAGGAGAGGAAGTAAAACATTAATGTGTAGAAGAAGAAGAAAAAGATGAGAGGAGGAGATAGAGTGAAGAAGAAGAATGGGGAGAAGGAGGAGAGGAAGTAAAACATTAATGTGTAGAAGAAGAAGAAAAATGAGAGGAGGAGATATGAGAGTGAAGAAGAAGAATGGGGAGAAGGAGGAGAGGAAGTAAAACTTTAAGGTGTAGAAGAAGAAGAAAAATGAGAGGAGGAGATATGAGAGTGAAGAAGAAGAATGGGGAGAAGGAGGAGAGGAAGTAAAACATTAATGTGTAGAAGAAGAAGAAAAATGAGAGGAGGAGATATGAGAGTGAAGAAGAAGAATGGGGAGAAGGAGGAGAGGAAGTAAAACATTAATGTGTAGAAGAAGAAGAAAAATGAGAGGAGGAGATATGAGAGTGAAGAAGAAGAATGGGGAGAAGGAGGAGAGGAAGTAAAACATTAATGTGTAGAAGAAGAAGAAAAATGAGAGGAGGAGATATGAGAGTGAAGAAGAAGAATGGGGAGAAGGAGGAGAGGAAGTAAAACTTTAAGGTGTAGAAGAAGAAAAATGAGAGGAGGAGATATGAGAGTGAAGAAGAAGAATGGGGAGAAGGAGGAGGAGAGGTAAAACATTAATGTGTAGAAGAAGAAGAAAAATGAGAGGAGGAGATATGAGAGTGAAGAAGAAGAATGGGGAGAAGGAAGAGTGGAAGTAAAAGATTAAGGTTCAGAAGAGAAGAAAAATGAGAGGGGGAGATATGATAGTGAAGAAGAAGAATGGGGAGAAGGAAGAGAGGAAGTAAAATATTACGGTGTAGAGGAAGAAGAAGTAGGAGGAGGAGAAATAGAGGAAGAGGAGAGGAAGGAGGAAGAAATATTATCGCAGTAATATTAAGTCGAATAGGCAATAATGCATAAATGATAAAAGAGTGAAAAACTGATAAAGTTTAGATGAAAACACCAATCCGAATGTTATTTTTTTTTTGTCTCACTAAATAATCAGGATTTCTGAGCAAAAAAATATCGAAGAAGCCTAACGCAAATTACTATTACACATTCAAAAACCAAAATAAAATTAAGATCTGAGGAGTGTCGGTAACACTTTGCTTGCAGCGGCGCCCTCAAGAGAATTCTCGCAGGAAATAATTAATATTAAAAAAAAAAAATTGAAAAATAAAAAAAAAAGACCAAGAGAAAACTTAAACGATTATTTCCTCTAATCGTACGAAAGGAGCAACTTTAAAATTAATTTTATATTTAGTAAGTGTAATTTAATTTTAAACAATATACGCAGTAAAAATACAAGAAAAAAAATGTCAAAAACGTACATTCTCTACTGAAGATTAAGAAAACATACTGTAACGACGAGAAAGTACTGACGCAACGCACGCGACCGCTCCCACACACGAACAGCAAAACACACACACACACACACACACACACACACACACACACACACACACACACACACACACACACACACACACATACACTTGTACGATGTTTAATAATAGATCATTCTATTTGTCTATATTTCTGAGATGAGGTAGTATTTACAGTATTTACATTATTCGGACTATTGTCCTCATCTTTGTTGACATTTGTACGACGTTTAATAATAGATCATTCTATTTGTCTATATTTCTGAGATAAGGTAGTATTTACAGTATTTACATTATTCGGACTATTGTCCTCATCTTTGTTGCCATTTGTACGACGTTTAATAATACATCATTCTATTTGTCTATATTTCTGAGATGAGGTAGTATTTACAGTATTTACATTATTCGGACTATTGTCCTCATCTTTGTTGCCATTTGTACGACGTTTAATAATACATCATTCTATTTGTCTATATTTCTGAGATGATGTAGTATTTACAGTATTTACATTATTCGGACTATTGTCCTCATCTTTCTTGCCATTTGTACGACGTTTAATAATACATCATTCTATTTGTCTATATTTCTGAGATGATGTAGTATTTACAGTATTTACATTATTCGGACTATTGTCCTCATCTTTGTTACCATTTGTATGACATTTAATAATAGATCATTCTATTTGTCTACATTTCTCAGATGAGGTAGTATTTACAGTATTTACATTGTTTGGACTATTGTCCTCACATTTGTTGCCATTTGTACGATGTTTCGGCCATTTTATCGAACTGAACATTTTATTACAATCACAATGTCCCTCTAACCCTGCAAATTACTTGTTCACCACTGCTGTAGTCTGGTTTTGAACTCACAACTATAAAAGACCAGTCAGAAACTAAGTAACGTCTATTCCTAGCACCTGAAGAAGGCCGGAGCGTACAACGATCGAAACGTCGTAGAAATGCCAACAAAGATGAGGACAATAGTTCGAATAATATAAATACTATATATATATATATATAATATATATATATATACACACGAACTAAATCTAGCAGTGAGCCAAAAGTCGACCGCGGTTTCACTCGCCGGATCGTCAGGACTTGGCGAACAAATTAGACAAAAACCGCAAATTAAATAGCATCGATCAGAAGATACCAAACCACAAACAAAGGGTAAGACAATCTTTATTGACAACAATAACAACAACAACAACAGCAAAACTAAAGTAAGTGAATTTTTAAATGAATGCACTTATTTAGAATTTCTGTTTTGGTTTTTTTTCTTTCGAGCACAGCTTATGCTTTGTTTGTTTCTTTTTTTTTTTTCATTCCCCTCTACCCATTTGGTAGTACCTTTTGGGTTTGACGACTAACGTTACCGATCTGTTAGCAGTCGGTTTTTCTGATTTCGGTCGTGATTAGTGCTACTGTTTTGTTGGTACGTTTTACAATATATATATATATATATATTATTATTATTATTATTATTATTATTATTATTATTATTAACTACTATAATTTTTACCAAGTCTGGATAAGAACATGAGGTTGTTTTTTTGTTTTTTTTTAATCGTTTCACTCCAAGCAAGGCATTTCACTGCCACTATTGCGCAGGGGGTTACATAGGGGAAGATGATGAGAACGAGTGGTTAGACATAGGAAATGTCAGAAGGAGGGTGATAGACAGGTAAGGATGTAGATGGGAAGAGTGTTTGAGAGAATGGATGCGAGTTAGTGTGTTTGGAGGTGTCTAATAACCTTACATTTAAACTCCTGGAGACTGTAGCCGTCGGGGAAGCAGTCATGTGGAAGGGAATTCCACAGTCGGGAAGTAGGAGAAAAGAAATTTGAAAATTTGATATTGGCACCAGATTCCTTGACCACGTTCTTGAGCCGGGGAGCTGATTTCGGCAGAAACTCTTGCGGTATGTAAGACAGAATATTTCGTATTCACCCTTGCTAAGGTATAATAGATTAGATTCTTTAAAAAATTTCACCCAAAAGTTACAGTGTGTTAAATCTAGATTCCTGTCTGGACACTAATACTTCAAATTGTTACTTTTCAATCACCTTATATACATATATATATCGCCCGGTTCACACTCCACCCACGTTTATTGAACAGTTGAAGAGGCTCATCCCTTGTTTCCTGTTTAGGATGCGGTTTCCATTTTTCTCTTTTCCAATCTTTTTACTCCTATGTAGCCCCCTGCACATCAGTGGCGTTACCGCCTTGCTCGGGGTGATATGATTAAATATATATATATATATATATATATATATATATATATATATATATAAGCTCTAGGCTAAGGGTAGAATCGCCGACTGACGCCGATTCGGTCGGGTTTCGATCCTGGATTAGGAAGCGATCGGAGTCTAAACGTACTGATGAGCTGTGATACAGCGAAACAGATCTGTCTGCGGATGACTATAGTATTTACGCTCTCACACCCTGATTGAGCACTCTGGAAAAATGGGGGACTTTGTAAACAGTAGCTACTCCGGCATATACGCATCGCTCATTCAATAATGAATTAGAGTACTCTAGCTATTGGACGTGTGTCATGATATACTAGCTAAAAGGTCTGCCTTCTTCTACCGGACGCTCGTGGCCTAGGGGTAGAATCGCAGACTGACGCCGATTCAGTTGCGTTTCGATCCTGTGTTAGGAAGCGATCGGAGTCTAACCGTACTGATGATCTGTGATACAGCGAAACAGACCTGTCTGCGGATGACTATATATATATATATATCGTGCCATTTCGTCGTAAATTTGTAATGCAGTTCTGTGACGTCACACCGTGTGAGAACGAAATGTTAACGGGACCATATGTCTAAATGCAATGTAATGTGTTGTGATCAGATTGAAATGTGGTTTTATTACGTGTCGATTTGATTTTGTTTGTTTTGATTTAATGTACATGGCCTCCAATATCTGAAGGTTCTTTTTACTGTGTGTATGAGTGTGTATTATTGTGTTATCTACTACAATCTGTCTAATATTACAACAACTGAAAAGTTGAAGCGTTAACAAGAGAAACATATGGTTAAATGCAATGTAATGTGTTATGACTAGATTGAAATATTTCATTGAGTGTCGATCGCTTTGATTTAATTTAAATGGTGTCCAATATTTGAAGGTTTTTCATTTTACTATTGTTATGTGTATGTATGTATGTATGTATGTATGTAATACTTAAATAGGATATTGAAATCCTGAGAGAGTTTAATGTTTACAATTTGATAAATGTCAATATTTATCTCTCTCGGGTGCGAACCTATTAGCTAGCTAGTTTTTCTACTTTATTCTTTTAAAATATTACCATCATGGGTGGAAATAAAATGTATTTTTCTAATTATAGCGGTAATTAAATTTTGTAACACTAATCATTATAAATCCTTGTGCACTTTATAAAAATCACAAATACAAATTAAGTAAAATGTTTTAAGTGCACACGAATTTTCTCGACACCCTTTATATATATAATTTGCACATTATCCTACGTCTATGGCACAATTCGAAGTTTCATGTACTATGAAAATTTCAAGTGTATATACAGAGTTCATAATAAGCACCTGATGATTGCGTAGTGCATGAAGCTCTGAGTAATAAATATTGCAAGAAAAGAGAGTGGGGATTGATAATGCATTTCGACAGTTAAGACTTCATCAGATCTAATATCAAAGTGAAGAAATTATGTATGTGTGATTTGAACTTAAGAAACGTATTAAAACATACACTTTTATTTTTGTCTTGATCTGATGAAAACGTTACTGGCAAAATGCATTATCAAATCTCTCCTTTTTTCATGCTATGTTTACATTTATCGAATTATATATATATATATATATATATATATATATATATATATATATATATTAGACATGTCAGATTAAATAAATATATTATATATATTATATTAGACATGTCAGATTAAATAAATTGCAAACATCGTGGCTTCTTATTCTTAATCAAATCTGTTCATACTCACGGATAATCTTTCGCGTATTATAATTGAAAGATGTCAGACATGAGCTGTAACGTTGGCAGATGTTATTATCATTCATTTCTCAAGATACCCAAGTACTTTCAATCTCTTTCCGAGATCATCCTCAGGGGTGTGAGTTATGGTAAGAAAAATAACCGCAAAACTGTGTTGTTAAAAATTACTGTAAACTTTTCTGCTTCAAATATAACAGTTGACAAATGCTAGAGTTCATTAGAACGTCAAAATTATCCAAAATAGGATGTTTTTATATGTTGTAATGTCATAGTCATACAGGTGTTAAAGCATCTAAAAACTGTTCTTTTTACAAACATTTTAGAACATTACTACAGTATTTATAGCTGGTGCCATTAATTGACACCTTAAGAATTTTAATGAATAATACCTCGAGAATCTGCAGTTTGCGTTTTTTGGATTCTTGGTGTAGGATATATATATATATATATATATATAATCTTGCAGTGATACTGAGCAAGAGAGGGGTCGGATGTTTGACCTCAGAGGTCCAGATAGCAAATGACCAAAACTGTTCTTTGCTTATCTGGGCTCCACGCAGATGTTCCGGTGGGAAAATAAAATTAAATAAATATCCAATTCCTTTTACGGACCCTTTTCGCGAGCCGAAGTGAATTTTGTTTGTCGTCCAATGAGAATCCCAGAATTAAATCCGGATGTGAATTCCCAAATGTTCGGAGCCCCGAAGATGAAATAAAAGGGCGACACAGGAAGCATCGTCAGTTGAGAAAATCACGAGCATAATTGACACGTCCCTTGACATACGTCAAGCGATCGTATTATGCTTGCCTCTCCTTCCTCTCTGATCCTCTTCTTCACTATTCATTGAGCCAGTTACCCGATGGACTGAGCAGAGACTTTAAAGATACCCCTAACAAACAAACGCTCACACATATATACGTAAAAAATCTTTTCGGCATTAACTGCTATGAACATTTTTAACGACTTTTGTACTAAGCAAAGGACATTACTTTTATTTGTAAAAAAAAAACAACCTTAATTGATATATATATATATATATATATATATATATATATATATATATATATGTTGTTTCTATACACAATTTGATTTTCTTGTTTTATACCTCTCTTATAGTGGGCTATCTTTTAACAAGGCCAAATTCAGTTAATCTGTTTCAACACACTAATACACCTAAGTTAAGTGCCATACGTGATACACGTTTGGGCAATCATATCTCGAAAGAGACATGACTGACTGGGCAGAAGATTATCCCGCAGTAGGTTGCCATTGCTTTCTGCGATAGATTGGTTGCCAGCCAAGGCTATAGAACCCAATCTGTCCTGTTATTTAACCCATAGTTGGAGGGAAGAGACGGATTACTACCTTTCCCAAGGGTATTTGCGCGTAAGTGAAAGCAATGAATTCGGCTGGAATTCGAACTCCGCTACCCGATTTCTCGTTCCGAGCCGATATCCACTGCGCCACAATACACCTCACTAGAACTGATAACCCACTATAATCTAAGGAACACTTTATTAACAATATTTTTACGGTGGACACATTTTTCATCTTAATTATTCCCCACTCTAGTTAACTTCTCAATGAGTTGGAGGCCATTTATCTTCAGCCTTCAACTCATTTGCATTTAAGTTTTCCCCCTATACCTCTTTTCAATTTTCTTCCAACGATAATTGTTTCTATATTCACTTCGATTTAGCTTTGCTAAGCGAGGTGGGAAACCGGTCAGCTAGCCCGTTTTTCAATTTTCATTTTTTTAAATTATTACCATCATGGGTGGTAATAAAATATATTATTCTACTCATAGCGGTAATTAAGTTTTGTAACACCAATTATATATATGTACAGGGTGTCCATAAAGTCTGTGTGCACTTTACAAAAGTCACAAATACAAATAAAGTTCTAATTTTTTTTTTAAGTGCACAAGAACTTTGTAAACACCCAATATATAGTGGGTAGCGACTCCGACAGACACCAAATCGGTCGAGTTTTGATCCCGGCCAGAAGCAAGTGAATCTGTCTAACCACACTGATGAGCTGTGATACAGCGAATCAGGCTTGTACATGGATTACTAATATATATATAGTTTGCACATTATTCTACCTCTATGGCACAATTAAGTGTTTCATGTACTATGAAAATATCAGGTGTTTATAAAGAGTTCATAATAAGCACCTGATGATTGCGTAGTGCATGAAGCTCTGAGTTATGCTAGAGACGTAGAATAATATAAATATTTTTAATACATACTTTATAGCTGTATTCTGTGGTAATAGCAGCGCACTGCAACTCCCCTGTAGCAGTCTTGTGGAAGAGTTCAAAGCGAACGGCCGTACAATTCAGAATCCAGAGATCGGAAAATGGTAGCAGCTAGAATTTAGACAACAACTGGCAGGAAATGGAACGTTGAAGAAGAGTTGCAAGTGGCGGAGTTGAGACTTAAACATAAAACTATTATGGTATCAATAACTAAAGGCAGGGCGGTTTTTTTTATCTCCCAGTTCCCAAACCAATATTACTAAAAGCAAAGAAAGACGATAATTCATCCAAAATCGTAAAAGCTCGACACTGTAAAATTGTCGAACTAAGTAAGCAGGGAGCCTGGAAGTAATAGAACAAATGTGGATCCGAGAAGAATTATCTGGTCAGAGTGCTGGCGGTCAGTTTTGGCGACGTTCGATTTTTTACCAAATCTGTATATGGTGTTCCGCCGAGCCCAACTAATCTGCATATATGGGGAATGTGTGAGACTCCCAGTTGCCAAGGAATGTATCTTTACAAGACATCCTTAATCTTCTTCTTCTTCTTCTTCTTCTTCTTCTTCTTCTATGTGCCTTGTCCTTTCATGACGTAGGGGATCATATCTTTCCATGTCTAATTGGTGTCTCTTAGCACGCTTTCTCCTGTTACACTACGCAACCCCCGTTCTGTCATCCACCCGCTCAAGCCCTTCAAATATGTTATCCGCTGCTTTCCTCTGTCTCCTTTTCCCTGTATCTGACCTGTTAATATCAGGTTGTTTAAGCCCTTTTTCCTCATTGCATGTCCCAGGAACTTTAGCTGTCTTTTCCTGATGCTCACTATTAATTTCGTTTTCGTTTCCATCTTTTCCAAAACCTCATCATTGCTCACATGCTCCATGATATCCGCAGCACCCTTCTGTAGAACCACATTTTAGTTGCTTCATGTTTTTCTTCATCTTTGATTGTATTGTCCAGCATTCATTGCCATATTGAAGAACTCACATCACATAGCAATCTAGTACTGTTTTTCTTTCTTGCTAGCGAAATTTTCCTGTCTCTTAATACTCGACTCAGCTTCTGGAACGCATCATTCGCCATGCTGATTCGGTTTCGGATATCTGCGTTGTACTTTTTGTCTTCTGTTAGAGCACTTCCCAGATATCTGAAATTTTTTACATGCTTGATTTTAGTATCTCCCGCCTGTATTTGGCATATTGGGTTGCTCTTTTTACTGATGACGATGCATTAGATTTTCTTGCCGTTTATTTGTAGTCCTTTCTTGTCACTCTCTTCAGCTACCTTCTGTAGGAGGTCTTGTAGTTTCCTTTCTGTGTCTGCTATCAGCACTGTATCATCTGCGTATCTTACGTTGTTCAAATTGTGGCCTCCGATGATGAATCCTGGCATAACATCTAGGGTTCTCAGAATAGTCTCGCTGTACAAGTTGAATAGATCCGGTGAAAAGACTCATCCTTGTCTTACGCCCCTTTCTATCTTTGTATCCTTTGGGTGACGGTCGGTACCAGTGGCGCCACTACTAAGCAATATTTAACGACGTTACTAAAGCTATAAGTACTGGGGGAAGAAGTTGAACAATAATAACTTCATTCATCATTTCTATTTATACTTACTTCCATGCTTGCTGGCTAATCTGTCTCTTTTTAACACAAAGAAACATGGTTAAAGGTTTGTAAAAATGAAAATGGAGAAAGTTTTCTCTTCTATTATTATATATAAAACAAGGCATGAAACTAACATTGTTTTGGGATGATAAAACATTAGTTAGGAATGATTCTGAGACTATAATGAAAGAGACTAACAAAATTTTCCCATTTATGAATACTTTGCTTAGCTTTGGGAACGCATCTTTCACTATCCCAACGCTCCTTCAGGTATCCGTGTTGCACTTTCTGTCTTCTGTTAAAACATTTTCCAGATATCTAAATTGTTGTACTTGTCTATTTTTGTCTCACCAATTTGTAATTTACAAGTTAGGCTGTTCCTTCTGCTGGCGACCAGCCTTGTGAACAAAATTTAAATACGTAGGGCGAGAGATGGATCTGAACAGAATTTAGATAGGTAGGGCGAGAGATGGATCTGAACACAATTTAGATAGGTAGGGCAAGAGATGGATCTGAACAAAATTTAGATAGGTAGGGCAAGAGATGGATCTGAACAAAATTTAGATAGGTAGGGCAAGAGATGGATCTGAACAGAATTTAGATAGGTAGGGCGAGAGATGGATCTGAACAAAATTTAGATAGGTAGGGCAAGAGATGGATCTGAACAAAATTTAGATAGGTAGGGCGAGAGATGGATCTGAACAAAATTTAGATAGGTAGGGCGAGAGATGGATCTGAACAAAATTTAGATAGGTAGGGCGAGAGATGGATCTGAACAAAATTTAGATAGGTAGGGCGAGAGATGGATCTGAACAAAATTTAGATAGGTAGGGCGAGAGATGGATCTGAACAAAATTTAGATAGGTAGGGCGAGAGATGGATCTGAACAAAATTTAGATAGGTAGGGCGAGAGATGGATCTGAACAAAATTTAGATAGGTAGGGCGAGAGATGGATCTGAACAAAATTTAGATAGGTAGGGCGAGAGATGGATCTGAACAAAATTTAGATAGCTAGGTGGGAAGATAAATATTAAAAGTATTTAATGCTCATGAAACAAAATATTTATATTTGTTAAGTGTCACTGCTATTATCTTCTAAATAAAACTGCAGACAATAGTTAACATCACGTCTTTTAGTGCTCTATTTAATTCTATTTGTTCATCAAAGCCTGTGAATTCATTGTATATTTATACAGAAAACTGGATATGATTTCTTAAAAGATTAAGGTTAAAGTACTTAAATTTTAATATTAAAAATAAAGATTTTAAAATGATAAACAAATAAGGAAAATTTAGTTATAATGCCAGACAGGTAATTGTAAAAGAAAATGTTTTGCTAAGTCCTTAAAATATTAAGGTATATAAGTTGAAATACATTGATAGTATTTATATTGAAACCAAATGTTCAAATAGAGAAATACAGGAGAGAAAGAATGAGTCTGTTATCTACTGCAGATGACTGATTTTGCTATCTGGCAAGACGGAGCAGTTCATTATTTTGAAACTGTGTCATATTAGGCTTTGCAGGACAATCGTTGTACAGATCCCTAGCAAAAATAGGCATAGTAGGGGGCAACTGGGGCTAGAGTGCTGAAAGACATTATCAATGATGTCTTAACTGCTTATAAGTGGGTGTGGCTTAGGAAATCGAAATGATGGCAGAATTGAGATCAGTAAGAAGGGAAAGCGGGAAAAAGGGGAGAAAAGAGAAAAGAAAAAAGGAGATAAAAGAAAAGTAGATAGAAAAAGAAAAAAAGAAAAAGGGAGAGAAGAGACGAGAAAGAAAAAAATGAGATAGATAGGGGTACAAAAAAAAGGTAAAAATAAATGGACGAAAAAGAAAAGAGAAAAAAGGTTATTTTTATTTATTTATTTATTTGGTTTTCGTCTAGTAATTGCTATTAATCCGTCTTCTTCCTTCCAGTTATGGGTTAAATAGCAGGACAGATTGGGTTCTATAGCCTTGGTAGGCAACCAGTCTACCGCAGAAATCAATGGCAACCTACTGCGGGATAATCTTCTGCCCAGTCAGTCATGTCACTTTCGAGACATGATCGTACAATCGTGTATCACGTATGGCACTTAACTGACTGAGTGAAGATAATAGTTGGAAACATGATTAAGGCTTCTATTGGGCATAAAGTGGGGGATCGATTTTCTATACTTACGAAGTAATAAACTGATCCCCCACTAATTACGACTCATTATAATACATCTCTCTAGCTATGAATCAAATAACAGGACAGATTGGGTTCTATAGCCTTGGTCGGCAACCAGTCTACCGCAGAAAGCAATGGCAACCTACTGCGGGATAATCTTCTGCCCAGTCAGTCATGTCTCTTTCGAGACATGATCACCCAAGCGTGTTTCACTTATGGCACTTTAACTGACTGAACTGCTGTTTGGATCCGCTTATTAGCGATTTATTTCCATATCCGTGCTTAATTGCCGACTTCTATTAAATGCAATTTCAATGACCTGAACTTTTTTATATGTAGTAATCATAATTTTAAAAATGCCGATACTAGTATTAATTGTTTAGATTTATTTCGAATAATACTAAACATATATTAAATATGAGTGTAGATCAATTAACTTGATTTTTCCTGATATATTTTGTTTAGACTTTTGAATTATTTTAATCGGTAATTCACCAAAAAAGAGAAGGAATTTCTTGTAAATGGGTAATTTTGCAACGGCTGCTTTCGTAGAGTAAATTAACGTAAATAGGAAGGATAGGATTTTGAACACAAATATGGCCGACCATTTGGGTATAAATGTATTTATACGTATGTGCCTGAATCTCCAGACATGTTTGGAATTTTTTTATGGTTTAGTTTGTTTAATCCCATAAGGCAAATATAAACTCATCGGATTCAGAACCGCGAATAATCTTTTTGATTTTTGCCTTCTTGGAAACGTTATTATAATTGGGCCACTTTTGGTAAGCAGAACTGGCGCTGTGGGATGAACCAAACGTCCGGCTAATGTGCCTAACGCGACGCCCATGAGATCCCCGAAAGGGTGTCGGTCGATATAGACAGCAGGACGAATTTCTTGGCGTCAGTATAGGTAGTAGAATGGGCGTTGTGGTGTAGTGGATATCGACTCGGAATGACAAATCAGGGAGCAGAGGTCGAATTTCAGTTGAATTCCTTGTATTCACTTACGCACAAATACCCTTAGGAAAAGTATTATTCCGTCTCTTTCCTCCAATTATGGGTTTAAGAACAAGACAGATTGGGTTCTATAGCCTTGGTCGGCAACCAATCTACCACAGAAAGCAATGGCAATCTACTGCGGGATAATCTTCTGCCCAGTCAGTCATGTCTCTTTTTGTGACATGATCGCCCAAAGCGTGTAATAGGTATGGCACTGACTGAATATAATAGTTGGAAACATGAAAAAGCCTTCTACTAGGCAGAAAGTGGGGGATCTGTTTTCTATTGTTATAAAATAATATACTGATCCTCCACTAATTATTACTCAATATAATACATCTCTTCTCTCTCCCGTTATGGGTTAAATAATAGGACAGACTGGGTTCTATAACGTTGACTGGCAACCTACATACCGCAGAAAGCAATGGTAACCTACTGCGGGATAAGCTTCTGCCCAGTCAGTCATGCCACTTTCGAGACATGATCGTCCAAAGTGTGTATTACGTATGGCACTTGACTGACTGAATATAATAGTTGAGAACAAACAAAATTTTACTGGGCATAAAGTAGGGGATCGGTTTGCTATTGTTATGAAGTAATAAACTGACCCCCCACTAATTTTAATTAATATATTAATGTAATATAATATGTCTCTTCTCCCTCTAGCTTTGAATCAAATAACAGGACGGATTGGATTTTATAACCTTGACTGGCAACCAGTCTATTGCAGAAAACAATGGCAACCTGCTGCGGGATAATCTTTTGCAGAGTCAGTCATGTCTATTTCGAGACATGATTTCCCAAATCGTGTATCATGTATGGCACTTAACTGACTGATTGACACGTGTTAGTATTAGTTAAAGGTGTTAGTTATGATATGGGATTAGAAATAAAATATAACGTATGAACGATACGAATTAAACTAAGTCCAGTTTACTGAGTTCAGAATCCAGGGCTGGTAACTCGTATCAAAACTGGTTGAGGTGAAAAGACATGAGTATATAGAAGGGGAGTACTAAAACCTTTTCTCGTTGGCTGATACTGACGGGCAAATTTCAGTATGAATAGTCGGACACCTAACTAACTGGTGGCTCCTAGCTCGCTTTCTCCAGTTACACCATGCAACCCTCATTCTGTCATCCACTAGCTCAAGCCCATAAATCTAGAATATAAATGTATAGAAACTAACATGGCAACAAAATGAGGGATCATTTTATATATTGATTATAATATAGATTTGATCCCCCACTTTATATCCACATTATAATTTCTTATATACAGTTGGCATATATCTTCTTCTATGTGTCTTGTCCCTTCAGGACGTAGGCGATCATGGCTTTTCACGTTTCCCTATCCCTGGTGGCTCTGAGCACGCCTTCTCCTGTTACACCATGCAACCCTCGTTCCGTCATCCACCTGATCAGGTCCTTCAAATATGTTATCTGCTGCTTTCCCCTGTCTATTTTTCCCTTTATCTGGCCTGTTAGTATCAGATTCACCAGGCCCTCCTTCCTCATTGCATGTCCCAGGAACTTTAGTTGTGTCTTCCTGATGCTCAGTATTAGCTTCCATTTTGTTTCGAAAACCTCGTCATTGCTCACATGCTCGGTCCATGATATCCGCAGCATCCTTCTGTAGAACGACTTTTCAGCTGTTTCAAGTTTTTCTTTTCATCTTCGAAGATATTGTCCAACGTTCACTGCCATACTGAAGAACCGGCATCACATAACAATCCACTACTGTCCTCTTTGTTTTGAGTGAAATTGTCCTGTTTCTTAATATTTTACTCAACTTCTGGAATGCTTCGTTCGCCATCCAATTTCGCCTTCGGATCTCAGTGTAGCACTTTCTGTCTTCTATGAGATAAATATTTTCTGATGTTTACTGATAAATATTTTCTGAAAACGTTACCGTTTTTCGAGGATACAAGGCTATAAATTAACTTTACGTAAAAAGCTGTGCCTTGGGAATTTAATTCCGGTGATGATTGCAAGCCTTATAACATTTATAATTGGCATAAACTTTACACAACTGTATATAGACAAGATTCATTGCACACGCACATTATTGTAAAATTGTTCTGCTTTCAGATCAAACGTTCATTTACTTTACAGAGAAACGATACCGGAAAAAATTACCTTTATTATTATATAATTTTATGCAGTGCAGTAATTTTATTGCAATTTGCAATAAACAATGCAAATTTAAAGCAGCGTTTGTTTCTTTAGTTTCAGCGCAGCAGGATAAATGGTGTTGCATAGACTTTTATCGAGTTTTCTTTTTCATTTCATTAATTATGACCTAACAAACAATGTATGAGTATCATTCAATAAATAAGGTGAATTTTTCGGTATAAGGACTTCTCAAGGGTCATTCAATAAATAAGGTTAATTTTTTGATATAAAGACTTCTACGAGTGTCATTTAATAAATAAGGTGAATTTTTCTGTATGAGGACAGAGATGTCCTTGAATGATCGTCGTAGAAGTCCTTATACCGAAAAATTCATCTTATTGTTGAAAGACGCTCGTAGAGTTCTTATACAAAAAAATTCACCATATTTGTTAAATGACCCTTGTAGAAGTCCTTATACCGAAAACTTCACTTTATTTTTTAATTGACACTCGTAGAAGTCCTTATAGTGAAATATTTACCTTATTTATTGAATGACTTTCGTAGAAGTCCATATGGCGAAAAATTCGCCTTATTTATTGAATGACTTTCGTAGAGGTCCTTATACCGAAAAATTCATCTTATTTATTGAATGACCCTCGTAGAAGTCGTTGTAGCGAAAAACTCACCTTATTCATGAATGACCCCCGTAGAAGTCCATATAGCGAAAAATTCACCTTATTTATTGAATGACCCCCGTAGAAGTCCATATAGCGAAAAATTCACCTTATTTATTGAATAACCTTCGTAGAAGTCCTTATAGCGAAATATTTACCTTATTTATTGAATGACTCACATAGAAGTCCTTATACCGAAAAATTCACCTTATTTATGAATGACCCCCGTAGAAGTCGTTGTAGCGAAAAACTCACCTTATTCATGAATGACCCCCGTAGAAGTCCATATAGCGAAAAATTCACCTTATTTATTGAATGACCCCCGTAGAAGTCCATATAGCGAAAAATTCACCTTATTTATTGAATAACCTTCGTAGAAGTCCTTATAGCGAAATATTTACCTTATTTATTGAATGACCTTCATAGATGTCCTGATAGCAAAAAATTTACCTTATTCATTGAATGACCCTCGTAGAAGTCCCTATACCGAAACATTCACCTTATTTATTGAATGACCTTCGTAGAAGTCATTATACCGAGAAATATACCTTATTTATTGAATGACCTTCGTAAAAGTCCTTATACCAAAACATTCACCTTATCTATTGAATGACCTTCGTAGAAGTCCTTATACCAAAACATTCACCTTATCTATTGAATGACCTTCGTAGAAGTCCTTATACCGAAAAATCACCTTATTTATTGAATGACCCTCGTAACAAATCTTATTCATTGAGTCGGATTTTTCTTTATTTTTTTCCCAATGATTTTACACAATTTTTACTTCCGCATACAGTAAGAAGTTTCATATTTTGCTTGTGGTGATTCATAATTAGAAGAATCGTTTGAATATATTTTACATTTAAATGTAACTAATTCAAACGGTATCAAATTCATTTGGATTTATTCCTGAAATAGTGATATTTTGAAGTAAAGTTTAAGCAGAAACTTTTGGAAATGAGTTATTTCGATACATTTTGGTTGACATTTAAAATGAAATTATCAGAAACTGGTAAAGTCATGAATCTAGTTTTTGGATAATAAACTTAGAATATCAAAGCTAAAATTTTGGAACGAGTGCAATGATTATTTTCTAAAAAATGTGTAAAGTAAACATGCACGAATCTGCAAGCAATTTATGAAACCAACCGTTCAGCACCTAATGTCACGCCTTTCTGAAATCTATGATATACCGAGGTTAGTGAGGCATCGCTTGCATTTTCTTAAGACAGTATGTTTGCTCGATTACAACTTGGTCTTTGCCTCCCTTTGAGCTTTTCAATGGCTCTTTGTATTCAGATGGTAAGAGCATTTGTTCAGAAAATTCATAAAATCTTCTACTTAGAATATTTTACAAAAACTTAAACATGCAATCCTTTTTTTTTAAATTTTTTATAAGCGTTTCACCCCGAGCAAGGCATGTCACTGCCACTACTGTGCAGGGGGCTACGTAGAGTAGAAAAAGGCTGATTAAATATAGGAAATAACAGAGGGTGGGTGATAGGCGGGTGAGGATACCGAGAATGAGGGTTGGGTAGATGAGAGTGTTGTGAGAATAGTTGGGAGTTAGTGTGATAGGAGGTGTCTATTGACCCTACATTTAAACACCTGGAGATTGTAACTGTCGGGAAAGCAGACTTGTGGAAGGGAGTTCCACAGGCGGGAAGCGCGGGAAAAGAAGCTGTTGGAGTAGAATTTACGGTTACATCTTATTTGTTTAACTGTAAAAGGGTGGGACCAAGTTGCTAATCTAGTATCTCGTGTAAATTCGTGCTTAAGCGGCACCAGTGATCTAAGCTCATCGGAGCAGAAGCCATGAAAGTACTTGTAGAAGAGGCACAGGGAAGCCACATCACGCCGGTGTGAGAGCGGCTGCAGCCGGTCTGCCAAGTCAGTATCAACCACGTTACAGATCCTCCTTTGTATTTTGTCAAGAAGCCCAAGGAGAGCAGCAGGGGCACCCGACTAGATATGGCAGCAATATTCAATACACGGGCGGATGGTAGATTTGTATATGTGCAGAATAGATTCAGGTGGGAAAAATTTCCGGGCCCTGCACAGGGAGCCCACTTTCATAGCAGCAGATTTGGCAATGGATTCAATATAGTCATTCCATTTGAGGTCCGCCGAGAGTGTAAGGCCAAGGAGGCGTAGTATTTTACTCTCTGGGAGGCTAGCCTGTCCCATGCTAATGGGAGGTAGATGCGATTGTCTATGGTGGTTAGTTGATAACATCTTTGTTTTAGAGGCATTGAAATTTACCAACCATTTCCTACCCCAGGCCACTACGGATTGGAGGTCCCTTTCAAGTACGGCAGCGAGGTTCACTTTGTCGTCCAGACCTGGTTTCTGATCGATGCGGGAGTAGATTGTTGTGTCGTCGGCATACATGCCAACTTGGGATCTAATGGTGTCGGGGAGATCATTAATGTAGATCAGAAAGAGCGTGGGACCTAGGATAGAACCTTGAGGGACGCCCGCGTTCGTCTGGTAGTTTTGGGAGGCATGCCCATTGAATACCACCTTCAATGTGCGGTTAGAGAGGAAAGACTGGATGAGGTCAAACAGATGTCCAGTTATCCCATAGCTCCGCAGTTTGCACAAGAGGCCAGCATGCCGAATGCTTTGGAGATATCCAAGGCAACGGTTCGGGCTTCACCCTTCTTGTCAAGTGCCTGGTATATGTACTCGGTAATGGTCGTTAGCATATCAGCAGTAGAGCTGGTGAAGCGAAACCCATACTGTTTGTCAGAGAGAAGCCCGTTGGCCATAAGATGCTGAATCCTGTCTGTTATAATCTTATAATTTATATAATGAAGACAGTTATGCATTGGTATATATATATATATATATATATATATATATTGTTAAATAAAATAAAGACAAGAGGAAAACTGTATTTTAAATCGCCTACGTGTTTCGTCCTGTGATAGACTTTATCAAGGCAAAAAGACGAAATGAGCTTTATTCTAAATTACGTATCTATAAACAAAATTAGTGTTGGTAACCACAAAGACGCTCACAAATAATTTCACTCATGGAGAAAGAAACATTAGCGAGAAAGCAATGTCACCTTTTAATTCGAGAAATAATAAAAAACAGCGTTAGATCAGTTCAGAGACGCAACTGAGAGATGATTTTTAGTCCCTATACACATTTGAACTGTCTCGACGATATAGTACAGCTGCAGCATAGATATGGGAAGAATTTTCGCGTTCGGCTTCTAGGAAATGTCTTGCTTGGAAATACTGGCCATTCCGAGTGAACAAAAGAAAATTCACATATTTTTTTTCATCTAAACATTATCAGCTTCCTCTCTTTTGTTGGTTAAGTTTTCTTTTCTCAGTCCGTTTTTCTTCTGATTTGTCTACTGTGAAAAGAGAACATTAGAGGTGCTGTCACGTAATTTCTGGAGCCGTAAACAGAACTTACCATTTTTCTGCACCACTTTCCCCGATCACCTTCTATCTCTCTTTCAACCCCACTTTCTTTTACGTTTTGGACTGATGGGTCCAGTTTGCTTTCTCGCCTTGATAATACGACTGACAGTTGAAAGGTTGACATCAACAATATCCGCGATCTAGCCAATGTGATTTACATCGTTACAATTTTCTTACACTTCCTTGGAGTAACGCCTATCGCAGACAATATGGCAACTAATCGACAGTCGAGACAATGGTGTCCGGGCGTGAAAAACATCTGATGCAATCACGGATGACGTAATATTTTTAAAGGCCAAACAAATTTCACCATACACCTCGAAAACAGATTCATATTACTGTGTACCACTTCAAATGACCTAATCTAAATTATAAATAGAAATTAATTACACC
Organism: Ascarosepion bandense; assembly: GCA_037127315.1. NCBI lineage: Eukaryota > Metazoa > Mollusca > Cephalopoda > Sepiida > Sepiidae > Ascarosepion > Ascarosepion bandense. Next base: position 775,025 of record JBBBDQ010000591.1, on the reverse strand, counting down.
CTGTAATTCTAGTGGGTATAAAACTAGTGTGCGAGAAAAGAAACAGATGGAGTAGAATTTTCGGCTGCATTTGGTAGATTTAACTGTAAAAGCTTGAGACCTTGTTGACAGTCTGGTTGCCCCTTGTGTAGGGGGCACTTGTGACCCAAGTTCGTTGGAGTAGAAGCCATGAAAATATTTGTAGAAGAGATAGAGGGAAGCTACATCCCGCCGGTGAGAAAGTGGCTGGAGTTGAGCTGCCAGGTCTAGAGTGATCACTTTACAGATTTTGGAGCCTATCGAGAACACTGAGATATACAGCAGAGACGCCTGATCAGCAGAATAGATAATTTTGTCTCAGTGTATGTTTTATGGTCTTAGGTGTGAAGTTTGATCTTGGGGAACTAACTAACTTAGCACAGCAGTACACTTATGATGGAAAATTTCAGAATGCCCTTTGCAGGGTATTGCTGGCGAGCAAAACAAGATCTCACAAATGATTTACTGACATAGACACCTAGACATAGTCGCTCAGTGACCATCTACATTATCCAGTTATGTTTTAACACAGATCTTGATGCAGAACTGTCATAATTGGCATGATGGACTCATGTATGTCTGAGTTAGCACGAATGATAGAAAAATATAACCGCTTCTGATAACTTGAAAACAATCGATATCACAACATTTTGACATATAATTATATATGTCAACTTATACATATATTTCATATCTACCCACATTTCAATGTTTCGGTTTTTTGTTATTTATCAATCGATTGGTTTGTCTTCTACGATTTATCGATCTTTCTTATCTCTTTTGTGTTCCTTTGCTGATTATTTTACGGCTTAACAACCCGTTTGCCGGTTATTTAAAGACAAATATTTTTAGACGAATTTTTTACGTTAATAATGGTTGAAAAATAGTCGTACTAATTAAATGCGGATGTGCGTTGTGGTGCAGTAGATATCTGCTCGGAACGAAAAATCGGGGAGCCGAGTTCGAATTCCAGCTGAATTCATTGCATTCACTTACGCGCAAATACCTCTTCCTTCCAGTTATGGGTTAAATAACAGGACAGACTGGGTTCTATAGCCTTGGTCGGCAACCAATCTACCGCTGAAAGCAATGACAACCTACTGCGGGATAATCTTCTGCCCAGTCAGTCATGTCTCTTTCGAGACTGGCATTTCTTTCTTCCTTTCTTTCTTTCTTTCTTTCTATCTATCTATCTATCTATCTATCTATCTATCTAATGTAATCTATCTATCTAAGCTATCTAATCTAATCTATCTATTCCAGGCGTGTTTCACGTATGGCACTTAACTGACTGACTGAAGATAATAGTTGGAAACATGATTAAGGCTTCTATTGAACATAAAGTGGGGGATCGATTTTCTATAGTTACGAAGTAATAAACTGATCCCCCACTAATTACAACTCATTATAATATATATCTCTAGCTATGAGTCAAATAACAGGACAGACTGGGTTCTATAGCCTTGGTCGGCAACCAATCTACCGCAGAAAGCAATGGCAACCTACTGCGCGATAATCTGCCCAGTCAGTCATGTCTCTTTCGAGACATGATCGCCCAAGCGTGTTTCACGTATGGCACTTAACTGACTGACCTAATTACCTCATAGTTGGGAGGCAGAAAAGGGTGAATCATCTCTTTTTCAAATGTATTTTCGCATAAGGGATTACAATAAAAACAACGGCAATTAGAACACTACCATCCGATTCTCTAATCTCTTAAAACCGGGTATACCCAAGTGGTCACCAATCTAGGGTTGCTTGCCTTCGGTGATCCTCCGTGAACCGATGGTTCAGTGTGATGTAGCTCTTAATCTATGGTTCTGGGCATGACAGTAAATTGCATCCGGCAGCAAGGCCTCTGATTCGGAAGTTGTGAAGAGCATAGAACCACCTCTTAATTGCTGTCTTTCCCAGGTCCACCCTGACCCGGAATGTTAGGGTCCCAGCTATGGGAAAATAGTTAACCCCCAAACTGGGGTTAAAACACTATGGAGGTATAACAAACAAAACACTTTTATAGAAATATATATGCCGTCAAAAGAAAGATCCAAGCGTATAGGATTCAGAAGAGCGATTTGTCCTAGGGAAATAGGAAATATGATACGTTTACAAATGAAAAAAATATTTTAAATGTTCTACAATATAATTGTATTGAACACTTTTTAATACATCTCTGTACTGTTATAACTTCATTATTACCCAAACTAAGTAATTATATATATATATATATATATATATATATATATATATATATATATATTTCATTTTTAAATAAACGAGTTATTACGCTACCTTGGTTTCCATCATTAGTGGTTTCTTCAGGCGATTTTTAATAACAATGATTAGATTTGCTAATAGTTATTGAAAATCGCCCGAAGAAACCACTCGTGGTGGGAACCAATGTAGCAAAATAACTCGTTTAAAAATGAAAAATATTCAAAAATTCTACAATATAATTGTATAGATCACTTTTTAATACAAATGTGTACTGGTCTAACCCTATTAGGACCAAAAGCTAAGTATTAAACTCTTATATATATATATATATATATATATATATATAAACTATCGCCCGGTTCACACTCCACCCACGTATATTGTACAGGTATAGAGGCTCATCCCTTGTTCCCTGTTTAGGATGTGGTTTCCGGCTTTATCTTTTCCAATCTTTTCACTTTTCTTTTTCTTTTTTTTTCTTTTTCTTTTTTTTTTCTTTTTCTTTTTTTTTAAAATTTTTTTTCAATTGGAGTAGATAGACTAAACTATCGCCCGGTTCACACTACACCCACGTCTATTGAACAGGTGTAGAGGCTCATCCCTTGTTCCCTGTTCAGGATGTGGTTTCCGGTTTTCTCTTTTCCAAATCTTTTCACTCTTACGTAGCCCCCTGCACATCAATGGCGTTACCACCTTACTCGAGGTGATATGATTAAAAAATATATATATATAGGCTCTCAAACCCTGTTTGAGCACTCTGAAACAATTGTAGACTTTGAAAAACAGTAGCTACTCTGGCATGTACGCATCGCTTATTCAGTCGGGTTTCAATCTTGGGTTAAAAGCAATCGGAGTCTAACCGTAACGATGAGCTGTGATTCAGCGAAACAGATCTGTCTGCGGGTGACTATATATATATATATATATGTATATATATATATATATCCTGTCTATTATCCCAAACTATTTATAAATTTAAATATTTTGTTAGCTATTTACTGATTGATTCTTTTTCTACGTTTTATCAATCTTCTTAATCTATTCATGACATAATTTGTTGATTCATTTTTTTCTTGATTTATGAACCATTTTTAAGATTATGGAAATGCAGATTCTATTTTAATTCTATGATTTTTGAGGAGATGGTAATAATTATTAATCATTCAAGTCTTACTAATTAACCTATAGCTGGGGGAGTAGAGGTGGATTCGTGACTTTGCCCTGGGTATTTTCGAGAAATTGAACATAACGAATCCGACAGGAACTTAAAGGTCGCCTCACCGATTAAAAGTTCCAGGTCGTTATCCATTACAAGTTCACTTACAGTGATATGCCCAATCTAGTTTATGGCTAGGCTCGATGTTGCTTAACTTCGCTGGTCGTACGTGAACTGGCATTTCAGTATTTCTTTCTTTCTTTCTTTCTTTCTTTCTATCTATCTATCTATATATCTATCTAATGTAAGCTATCTATCTAAGCTATCTAATCTAATCTATCTATCAAAGCTATCTAAACTAATCTAATCTGTCTAATCTAATCTATCTAATCTAATCTAATCTAATCTAATCTATCTATCTATCTATCTATCTATCTATCTAATCTAATCTATCTATCTATCTATCTATCTATCTATCTAATCTAATCTAATCTATCTATCTCAGCTATCTAATCTAATCTATCTATCTATCTATCTATCTAATCTAATCTAATCTATCTATCTATCTATCTATCTATCTATCTATCTATCTATCTATCTATCTAAGACTGTTCATTATCTATCTATCTATCTATCTATCTATCTATCTATCTAATCTAATCTAATCTATCTATCTAAGCTATCTAATCTAATCTATCTATCTATCTATCTAATCTAATCTATCTATCTAAGCTATCTATCTATCTATCTATCTAAGCTATCTATCTATCTAAGCTATCTATCTATCTAAGCTATCTATCTATCTATCTATCTAAGACTGTTCATTATCTATCTATCTATCTATCTATCTATCTATCTATCTATCTATCTATCTATCTATCTATCAGAATTTTCCTATCTGTTCTATATAACAACTGTCTGATCTAAACCATTCCCAAAATATCATAGGCTCAAAGCCGAAATTTCAAGTTTCCTCCTATTAAGGGATCCTCAGACGGTTCAGAGAACATTTCATATTTTTAATATCATACAGTTTTTTTTTCAAAGCGCGCTATCTAGTTCGCCATTAATTAATGCCGATTCAATTAGTCCATTTCATAAATCAAATTGAATCTTTTGTCAGGAAACCTGTAGACATTAGCACAGTAAAGGACACTCGACGGTTCTCTCAGGAGACACCCTCGGAGCTTATTTCTCATTACGCATTCATGACGCACTATTCTTTGATATTTCAGACACAAAAGCAATAACCTAACCCCACATGCAGCTACTACACTGCAAGCATTCACTTATGGAATGACATTATTATCTAGAGAAAATGAAGAAAATAAAGAAAAACAGATGAAGGGAAATAAATAAAGAAAGAACGTCGACATAGAAAGAAAGATTGAAAGAGAGACCATCTGCAAAGAAAGGCCAGAGTGACAAAATAAATGAAAATGTCATTTGTAAATAAATGCTAGACGTAAAGAAAGAGCGAAAGGTCAGATGTAAAGAAGAAAAGAACGAGCAGAGGTAAAGAAAGAAAAACAAGAGCCACCAGGGATAGAGAGATGTGGAAAGCCATGATCGCCTACGTCCTGAAATGACAGGGCACATAGAAGAAAATATATGCCAACTGTTTAGAAGAAATTATAATGTGGTTATAAAGTGAGGGATCAAATCTATATTATAATCAATATATAAACTGATCCCTCATTTTGTGGCCATGCTAGTTTCTATATAATTATATTCTAGATTTATGGGTTTGAGCTAGTGGATGACAGAATGAAGGTTGCATGGTGTAACAGGAGAAAGCCTGCTAAGAGTCACCAGGGATAGGGAAATGTGGAAAGCCATGATCGCCTACATCCTGAAATGACAGGGCATATAGAAGAAAATATATGCCAACTGTTTAGAAGAAATTATAATGTGGATATAAAGTGGGGGATCAAATCTATATTATAATCAATATATAAACTGATCCCTCATTTTGTGGCCATGCTAGTTTCTATATAATTATATTCTAGATTTATGGGTTTGAGCTAGTGGATGACAGAACGAGGGTTGCATGGTGTAACAGGAGAAAGCCTGCTAAGGGCCACCAGGGACAGGGAGATGTGGAAGGCCATGGTCGCTAAGGTTTTGAAAAAAAAAACAACCCTTGAAGAGGAAGAAATGTAAAGAAAGCCAGAAAGGAAGAAAAACAGAAAAAAAAGAAAGAAAGAAAAGCCTAAATGGAAAGAAAGACAGAAAGAAAGAAAATAAGGCCATATGGAAAGAAAGAACGTAAGGCGAGACAGAAAGAAAGTAAGGCGAGATGGAAGGAAAGAAATGAAATGAAATAAATGGCTGAAAACTAATGCATACAATAATAATAACAGAAAACATTAATAAAAAAATAAAATAATAGTTCCAGAAAAATAACCTAAAAACATGACAATTCTTCAAATAGACATAGAAATCTAGAAGCGATTTCTGTTATTTTCCTTCCCTCTGAATGGCTAAATTCATGAATATGCAAATTAGATTATTCCATGATCCAACTTTTTTTTTTTTTTTTTTCTTTTATTTTTAATTCGTTTCTGCGGAAAGAGATTAGCTTCTATGTCTGTAGAATTTCGGTTTTTGAATATTTTTTTTTAGCCAATCGTTTTTGTGGAATGATTAGCCTATATGGCTGTAGAGGTTTTCTGTTTTCTTTATCCACTTTTTGGTGAAATTCAGTTCCATTTTTTATGGTAAAATATCTCTTGTGTTCATTATCGTTTATTTGACGAAGTCTAAAATCATTAAATGCAATCGAACTTGAACATATGCACCTCTGTAAATTTAAATGGAAAATAAAACTTACCCAGAGAAAAAAATGCATTCTATAAATACACATCTAGTATACTAGATGAGTTTGTTTAGAAGGTGATTCATAGCCTTAACACACCTGCCTCCATTACGTCACAAGGGTATTTGTTTTGGATGCATAGGACAGTGAAATTTTGTTAAAAACTGGAAATGTACTGAATTGCTATGTAATATCCATCATGGCAGCATAACCCACAACGGAATGAACTGTTCCAACCACTCCACCCACGTCTATTGAACAGGTGAAGAAGCTCATCCCTTGTTCCCTGTTTAGGATGTGGTTTCCAGCTTCTCCAATCTTTTCACTCTTATGTAGCCCCTGCGCTCCAGTGGCGTTACCGCCTTGCTCGGGGTGATATGATTAAAAAAAAATTACATATACCTCTCCTTACAAGAGATGAGTGTAGATAGCCAGGTTAATAGCCTGAGAGAGTAGCCCTATGAGAGCGCCCCGAACATAACCGAGAGTCGTCTACGAACACTGCTACCGTAATAACCATTACGAATCCTAGTATTACACACTAACCCGTATTATCGTTCTACTAACAAAGTTCCACATGTTGTATTTTGCCGTGTTTAATATATATTCGTTATTTCCTACTTTGGTTGTTTTGTATTATTCTTGCTGGGCCTTTAACCGGGTCGACGACAATATCAATATTGTTCTATTGCAGTGAATGGCAGATATTCACCTGAGAGATGAATCAAAATCTAGGAGACAATATAAACATGGTTCTACAGAGGAATACTGAGAATGCTAAAGACGGATTGAGGAAGCAACGATTTAAAAAAAGGTGACGAAAAATACTTATACTCAGAAAAAAAGCAGACACATATAATTCTTTGAACACAAAATGAAGAGGGAAGATTCCGAGAACATTATCTTCATAGGGCCTATCAAGGGCAAAAAAGATAAGGGAAAGCTATCTAACTACCTAGCTTGTGTGAATGAACAATGACACAATGACACGTGGCCGGTGCAAGAGCCCTGGAAAAGCTGAAAAATGTCAATGTCACTAACGATAGAAAGATGGAGACAACCATATCCAGAATGAAAATGTCACATAGAAAGAAAAAAAAAGAAGCTTAACACCAGGTGAGTTGAAACTTGATTGCTATTAGTGTTAATATTGTTGAACATCTCGGTTTGATGATGTAATGGTGTCATCACCCATACAACGAATTGAACTCTTCCTACAACTACACTACCGACCAGGGCCGTAGCTGATGCTAAAAAACACCGGGCACAGAGTAAATTTCCCGTCATCAGTGCCATCCGTTTCCAGAAACTACGTTTTTCGGATATTCCAATGAAAATTAGGTACAGAACTTGAACGAAAGCAGGAAATCGGTTTCGGACTTTCTGAGTATAACCAGTCTTTTCTCCCCAAATTAATAAACAGATTTTTACTGCGTTCATTCGGATGTTTTCATCGTTTTTTTCTTTTTTCTTTTTTCTTTCTTTCTTTCTTTCTTTCTTTCTGAATTGTTTAGTTTGATTTCTGACGAAGACATTTTTCCTTGTCCGGATTTTCACTATGATTGCACGGATCGGCCCGGACCCGTTCCCGGTGTGCCCGGTAGTCAGATACGGCCATGCTACCGACCATAAGTTTGGGACTATCCAAACATTTTTAGCAGAATCAAATTCGCCGAGTTTGTATTTTTTTTTTTTGTTATTCTTATGCAAATGTCAAGTAAAAAAAAGTATTCTTTTCAGCTTTAAAGTAAACATTCACTCAGTTTGCTACTTGACTCCTCTTATTGTGATCAAGTTTTTGCTGTTTAAGGTAGTTTCATTTGTGTGTACCTAGTTAATGGGAAGGAATGTGGTCCCTAGCCTGTCCCCGGCATTGTCTTTTGTTATGATCCAGTTTTTATTTTGGTCCCGCTTTATCTCGTTTGAGTCAAGATTATATTATCCCCATCCATTTTATTTTCTCCTCTCCTCTCCCTGTAGAAAGAGTGTCTCTTGATTTCGTCCTATGGGCAGAATACAGCGGCCTCTTTGTTTTGCGGGTAGGTTGGGTCCAACTAACATCATGGTTTCTGTTTGTAACTTTTGTTTAAAAAAGTTTTGTTTTGGGGATTTATGTCATGCCCCTCCCCACATATCATTTCATGATATATTTTTCTTTAAATATATTTTTGTATTTATTATTCATAATAAAATTTTTATGCTCATTTGAAGGGTTTTTTAGGTCCCTGGTACGTTTGAGGTATTTTGGTGTATGAAGGATTGAATGTTGATGGACAAGTTCTTTTGGTGGTGAATGAGAAAATTTTAAAGTATGTTTGGGTCGTGAGTCAGATTAGCTAGGTAGAGGATAGGTACGGCAGACCAACCTGATTTTTTGCCTCACCCCCGAAATCGGCCTTGTGCCACTATTGTATTATATACAATAAATAAAGAGAGCAGATCAGTATAAGGTAGAGCGATAGCCAGAGATAGCCAAGACTTCTACCGTACCGTGCCAGTTCTAGTATTACTTCCTAACCCGTATTTATCGTTCTACTAACAGAGTTCCAAGTATTTGTATTTTGCTGTGTTTAATATATATATATATATATATATATATATATATATATATATATATATCGTTATTTCCTTATTTTGGTTGTTGCTGTATTATTTCTTGCTAGACTCTTAACCGGGTCCACGACGGATGATACAGAGTAACCCTGGTATTTTAAACACGTAAAATGGCTCAAAAAATATTTTCGAGAATTTGAGCAAACTCCTTGGCTAATGTTGATTCAGAAGATTACAAATATTTTTGCTTCACTTGATTTCATGACAAACACGAAATGCAATCCTAAATGAATAAACACTTTAAAGTCTTCCGATCTTAAAAATATTGTCATTCATGTTTTCCTAAATCCCAGGCTTACGGCCTATCACGTTGAATACGCCGGTTCTCGCCGAAGTTAATCAACGTTGAGCCAGGTCAGTACTTAGATGGGTGACCGCTTGGTAATACCAGGTGCAGTAAGCGTATAGTCACGGATGTGCGTTGTGGTGCAGTGGATATCGGCTCGGAGAGAAAAATCGGTGAGCCGTGTTCGAATTCCAGTTGAATCCCCTGCATTCACTTAGGCACTGGTACCCTTGGGAAAGGTATTAATCCGTCACCTTCCCTCCAGTTATGGGTTAAATTACAAGGGTAGGACTTGGAGACCCTGCTCTTAAAAACAAATCCCAATGAATCTTAACTAAATAAAAACAAATCAAAAACGATTTTCAGCACAGAATGACCTGTTTAAATCAACCAACTAACCAACAGAAATCCCAGTTTAATGGCGTTGAAAGCATTGTTTTGTGCTTTATAAACAAAGATAAGCATTGTCGATGCCTGTGAATTGGTGAACGTCTCGGTAGGGAGATGTTAATATAAAGTTTATATGAATAAAGTTGATCTTCATAAGGGTTCTTGAGTTGAGCAATCGCTTCCTTGATACATTTAAGGAATAGATTTGATTTTTTCTATTGGCGTTTTTCGGATTAGCCCTTTGAGACTTAATGCTATTAAATTTTCCAGGATTGTTTTGCCGATGTTTATGTTTTAAAGGGTAATGGAATATGTCACAACCTTTTCATGGAAAGTTACAAAGTTATTATTATTTTTTTTTAATCATTTCACCCCGAGCCAAGGCAGAAATGTCACTGATGAGCGGGGGCTACATAACTGTAAAAAGATTAATTAGAAAAGTGTGAGGAGTACAAACTAGTTAGAAAGGAGCAATAGAAAGCCTGAGAATGCAGGTGTGATGACAGTTTCAAAGGTGGAGAGAAAGGGAAGGATATATGGGGTGGGGAGAGAGCTAGGGTCCAGTGGTTAATAGATGAGTATTGACATTGCATTTAAATTTCTGGAGGTCGTAGCCGTCAGGAAAGCAAGAATACGGGAGTGAGTTCCACAGGCGGGAAGTGCGAGAGAAGAAGCTGCAGGCGTAGAATGTCGTCTGCATTTGGCTAACCTAACTGTGAATGGGTGGGACCCAGTTGCCAATCTGGTTGCACGAGTAAACATCTGTTGAGGAGGCACCAGTGACTTAAGTTCGTCCGAGCAGAAGCCATGAAACTATTTATAGAACAGACAAAGGGAGGCTGTATTATGTCATAGTTACTCTAAATTTGCTTGTAGAACTTATTACTAACAGTAATGTTGTACTGGTCTTTGAGATGATAGTTTATTATTAATATTGACAAGTCATACAGTGGGAAGACAGTTTTTTTTGTATTAGTCCTAACGTTAAATCGGGTGGTGGAAGATGCAATTCGATGGCTGGTAGATACTCCTTCAAATGGATTAATGGTTTGGCAATTTATTACACTGTTTTACGTTTGTTTACCATTATGTGATCTATTTGGATCTTCGTGTTATTAGCTTGGGTGAATGTATTTTCTGAAGAGCATCATAACTAAATTCCTCGGATGCAGGGAACGATACATAACATCTCCTGGAGACAGCATCTAACTAAATCACAGCTGCTCTGTGGATACATCTTTGATATTTCTACAATCTTATGCAAATGTAGAATGGCCTTTAGAGGACACTGCTGGCGCACAAAACTAGAACTCTCGAGCGATATCCTCTTCTTGATAACTAGTCATGGAGCAAGACGAGTTGGTCGTCCAGCAAACAAATACATGTTATGATACTGAATTTTTTCCTAATGACTATCCGCTCTTGAAGGATAGGCGTGATAGACTCGTGAATGAGACTCGAATAATCATAAATCGGTTTAAAGATTAAAAACTTTCAAAGAAGAGCAGGATTGTGTGCTATGTATGTATGCGTTCCTCTCTATGTGCCATAAGCTGAAATGGTAAATTTTTATTTGGCCTTTACTCCGTCAAATCTTTCCAAAACATCCTTAATTCCCTGAAAATGTATATGCTGAACTCAAATCGATAATTGTTTATTGAAGAAACCTACCTTTTTTAAGCTAACGACCAGAAAAATATCCAACTTCTTGTCGCTGTTTATCTTACCCCGTAACCACGCTTCAAAAATGTTATTCACTGCAGAATGACTTCACGTGTATTTTGATGATTTTTCAGCCTTTTTACTTCCTTTTTGCAATTGCTACGCGCAAATTGAGTTTCCGAAACCAAACAAATCGCGGAGTATTTGCTCAAAGGAAGTAAACAGACCGAAATAAGTATCCTACGCCTCACGTCATTCAGCGGTGAATCAGATATGAGAATGGTGGTAAGGGGTTATATATAGTCCGATTTTTGCTTGGGGCGACATGATTATTTTAAAAAAAATATATGTGAGTGTTCGTTCGTTCAGAGTTTTCTGAAAAATCCCCCGTTCTTTACATATTTCGTCGATGGTATTCTCAGAAACCTTCTGTAGTACCACATATCTATTGCTTCAAGTCTTCTTAAAATTGATCGTTAGTTCTCTCTTCATATCTGTTTTATTATAGTACGTAACGTTTGCAGTGAAGAAATTTTTTTATAAAAAATATTACATGTCTTTGTTTATTATTATATTTTATGAACAAATGTTTGTTTGAAAATAATGTTATATTCGAAACTATTCATGCATTAAATCCGAACATGTCTAAACTAATATATGTATGCAACCGCTTTCTCAGGACAATGCTTAAAATGATTTCAAACGATTCTGCCTCTAGAACTTCTCTTGCTTTCCAATCAAATTTGATCTTCGAAAATTTAAATGCAATATCAATCATTACTTTCTGTTTAATTAGTACCGGTTCGATTATCATTCGATCTGCGTTTTCGTGGCTTATATCCTTGTTTAGGATGAAATGATTAAAATCAAATGACAGTGCAAAGTAAAAAACAATAAATGTGGTATTTCTGTATTCATAGAAAATGGCGTCAGTCTTCCGTTGACCGGATATATCTAAAAATAATTATTTAGATATCCGTTTCGTATATGGTATGCAGATGATACAGTGCTGATTGCAGACACAGAAAGAAAACTACAAGATCTCTTACAGAAGGTAGTTGAGAAGAGTGACAAAAAAGGACTACAAATAAACTACAAGCAAACCGAATACATGCTCACCAGCAAAAAGAGCAACCCAAAATACCAAATAGAGGTGGTGGATACTAGAATCAAGCAGGTACAAAAATTTAGATATCTAGGAAGTGTTCTAACAGGAGATGGAAAGTGCGACACAAAGATCCGAATGCGAGTTGGCATGGCGAAAGACGCCTTCCAGAAACTGAGTAATGTACTAAGATACAGGAATATTTCACTAGAAACAAAGAAGAGAGTGCTGGATTGCTATGTGATGTCAGTTCGTCATTACCGCAGCGAATGCTGGATAATATCATCAAATATGAGGAAAATAACTGAAGCAGCGGAAATGTGATTCTACAGAAGGATGCTGCGGATATCATGGACCGAGCATGTGAGGTTTTGGAAAGATTGGCAACGAAAAGAAAATTAATAGTGATCATCAGGAAGAGACAACTGAAGTTTCTGGGATATGCAATGAGGAAAGAGGGCTTGGAGAACCTGACACTGACAGGCCAGCTAGATGGAAAAAGAGAGAGAGGAAGGCAGCGGATAACATATTTGAAGGACCTGAGCAGGTGGATGACGGTACGGGGGTTGCGTGGTATAACATGTGAAAACATACTAAGAGCCACCAAGGATAGAGACTCGTGGAAAGGTATTTTCGCCTACGTCCTGAAAGGATATGGCACATATTAGAAGAATATATATGCCAACTGTTTATAAGAAATTAAGATGTGGATATAAAGTGGGGGATCAAATCTATATTATAATAAATATATAAACTGATCCCTCTTTTGGGACCATGGTAATTTCTATACATTTGTATTCTAAGATTTATGGGCTTGAGCTAGTGGATAACAGAACGGGGGTTGCGTGGTGTAACAGGAGAAAGCGTGCTAAGAGCCACCAGGGATAGGGAAACGTTGAAAGCCATGATCGCCTACGTCCTAAAGGGACAGGGCACATAAAAGAAGATATATGCCAACTGTTTAAAAGAAATTATAATGTGGTTATAAAGTGGGGTATCAAATCTATATTATAATCAATATATAAACTGATCCCTCATTTTGTGGTCATGCTAGTTTCTATACATTTATAGTCTAGATTTATGGGCTTGAGCTTGTGGATGACAGAACGAGGGTTTTTTCGTGTAAAAGGCGAAAGCGTGCTAAGAGCCACCAGGGATAGGGAAACTTTGAAAGCCATGATCGCCTACGTCCTGAAGGGACAGGGCACATAGAAGAAGATTATCATTAGACGTTCAGAGTGCGTGTTTACTTTGGTTTATCAAAGCTCGGAGGAAGGCCAGCTTATGATGCTTGGTCGACATGTGAATGTTTCTGTAAATGCTGGATAATTTCAGGTATATGCTAAAATGTAGACGTCAGAATAAAAGCAGTTTAAAATTGCGATTTTGTTTACTTAGCCTATTACAAAAGAAACACATTTATTTCTAAAACATGAAAGGTTTATTTCTTACTATTTTTTCCTGTAGTTATTTGCAGAAAACAAAGAATTGTTATTGTCAGAAATCTTCAACACAATCAGGTGAACAATTATCGAATATCAGGAAGTCGTTTCTGTCTTTTTTTTCTTTTCTACTTCGAATTCTTGTCTTTTTTTTTTTTTTTGTAAGCTCGTTTTATTATTGGCTTAATAATAATAATAATAATAATAATAATAATAATAATAATAATTATTATTATTATTATTATTATTACTATTATTATAGTATTATTCTTATTATATTAGTATTATTGTTATTATTGCTGTGGCTGTTGTTGCCTACTACGTTTTTCATTTTAGTTTTTCTTTTGTTTTCTTTTTTTTATCGATTTCGTTTTAACTTTTCATTTAATTTTCTTTATTTTATTTTTCGTTTTTAGCTGGTTTTTTTTACTTTTATTTTTTTATCCAGTATATTTTCCGTTTTTCTTGTTGCCTCTCGGTCTTTTCTTCTTTATTCTTTTTTCTTGATTTGCTGATTTTTTTTTCTTTCGTTTCTAAATTTTCGTTCATTTTCTTTTTCTCCTCTCTTCTTTTTCTTTCATTTCACTTTGCCATTTTTTCCGTATTCATTCTAATCGTTGTACTTCTATCTTTTATGTATTGTTCTACAGTTTTTCTTCTTTCTTTTTCATATTTTATCATAAAATTCTTTTTCTTCTTTATTTTTGTTCTTCCTCTTTGTCATGTTTTTCTTCTTCGTTTTCTTCTTTTTCTTCTTTTGTTGCATTCTTTTTGTACCCGTTTTCATTTGATTCTATCGATATTCTTTTATTTTTTTTATTTAAGTTTTGTTTTTCTTCTTTATTCTTATATTTTCCTCTTCTTTTTTATTGACTTTTGGAACTTCTTTTATTTTATTTTTCATAGTTTTTCATTTTCCTTCGTCCTTCTCTTTCATTTGTGCATTTTTCTTCGTTTTCTTTATTTCATTATTTTTTTTTCATTGACTTCTTCGCAATTTTTTTCTTTTCTATTCCTCTGTTTGCTAATTCTTCTTCTTCTTCTTTTCTTCTTCTTCATTTGTCTTGTTCTTCATTTTATTTTGTTACTTTATTCATTATTTTTCCTTTATGAAATTTTTTTTGTTTTCATTCACCTTTTCCGGATTTTGAAAAATATTCTTCTTTTGTCTTTTTTGTTTTTGTATTGGTTTTCTATTTTTTTCTTTTTTTTCTTTGTTTTCTTTTTAAACTTTCTTTTCTTTTCATTTTTCCCATAATACCTTTTCCTTCTTTCTCCCGCTTTCGTTGTCCTTATTTCATTTTCCTCTTCTTTTTTCTTTTGCTTAATGCCAACTTATTCGCTACCCATCATTTTCCTTTTTCGCGTTGTATATCACATTTTCTCCTTCCTTCATCTTCCTCTTATTTTACCTTTCTGTTTTCAAAATAGGGTAAAATTCTTCTTCTTCTTCTTCTTCTTCTTCTTCTTCTTCTTCTTCTTCTTCTTCTTCTATGTGCCCCGTCTTTTCAGGAGGTAGGCGATCATGGCTTTCCACGTTTCCCTATCCCTGGTGGCTCTTAGCACGCTTTCTCCTGTTAAACCATGCAACCCTCGTTCTAACACCCACCTGATTAGGTACTTCAAATATGTTATCCGCTGTTTTCCCCTGTCTCTATTTCCTTCTTTCTGGCCTTATTAGTATCAGGTTCTCCAAGCCCTCTTTCCTCATTGCATGTCCCAGGAACTTCAGCTGTCTCTTCCTAATGCTCAGTATTAATTTCTTTTTCGTTTACATCATTTCCAAAACCTCATTATTGCTCACATACTCGGTCCATGATATCCGCAGCATCCTTCTGTAGAACCACATTTCAGTTGCTTCAAGTTTTCCCTTCATCTTTGTTGATATTGTCCAGCATTCACTGCCATATTGAAGAATTGATATCACATAGCAATTCCAGTACTCTCTTCCTTGTTTCTAGCAAAATTTTCCTGTTTCTTAATACTCTTCTCAGCTCCTGGAATGCATCCTTGTACTTTTGGATATCAGGAATATAAAAGTATAGAAATTGCTGTGACCACAAAGTGAGGGGTTAGTTTTTATATTGATTGTAATATGGAACAGATCTCCCACTTTATATCCAGTATCCTTTAGTAGAACCACAGTTCAATTGCTTCAAGTTTTTCATTCATCTTCGAAGATATTGTCCAGCATTCACTGCCATATTGAAGAACTGACAACACACAGCAATCCAGTACCATCTTCCTTGTTTCTAGCGAAATTTTCCTGTTTCTTAATACTTTACTCAACTTCTGGATTCGTTTACTAATTCAGTTCTCTCTCTTTCTCTCTCTCTCTTTTTCTCTCTCTCTCTCTCTCCAGATTAAACCACTACAATTAAAGATATTCTCTTTGTATCAGCTGTCCAACACACTTGTCCTTAAACGTTCCCAATCGTTTGGATTATAATTGCACATTCACGATACAGTCTTCGCTTAACAGTATATGTTCTCAGACTTGTATTCAAGTAAATGATCTAGCGTGTTTTGCTCTATGACACGCGATTCTTGCATCAACCAAGAAAATGCTTCAATGTCTGTTTAAACGTTTCTTTCATCGGCTGCAATATAAAAGATCTCAAAGAAGAAATTGTTGCTGGGGATCGACATAAATGGAGGCTTACAATTCTTAAAGATGCTAAGTAGTTCTTACCATAGCAAACAGGTTGTCTGAATAATTACCATGAAAACATTCATACTAAACTGCATAGATAAGCCACATTACGGTGGTGGAAAAGTGACTATATATAATTCAAATTTTCTGCGACTCTTTGTAGGTGACGTATCATTTTCTACCATCTATTTATCCTTCATCATATCTCTTTTCTATCTCTCTCTTTCTTTCTCTTTCACAGGCTGGATGTAGCAAGCCACATACTGCTCCATGGAAAGAGCACGGATGAACTATATTCCATTGGCCCTGTCATAGCTAAACCTCTCGGCAATAACCACTAAATATCTTTTACATTGCAGTAAACCATCCACATTGTCACCGTAACCCATTGGTGAAAAGTCCCACTAGAACAGCTTCTTCCTGCGGACCACTGTTATGTGTAACAGACTCTCAAGTGAACAGTTCTCCGATCACTATAATCATGACCTGTTCTAGTCTAGAGTTAACAGTGATCTTCATCTCCTATCCACATAAAATACTTTGAACCACTGTTCTGTGAAAAAAATCTCTCAGGTGAATGATTCCTAGATCACTACAATCATGACCTGTTCTAGTCTAGAATTAACCTTTATTTTTATCTCCCATCGATATAAACTACTTTGAATCACTGCTATCTGAACTAGACTCCCAAGTGAATGTTTCTTCGATTACTGCAATCATTACCTATTCTAGTCTAGAATTAACCGTTATCTTCGTTTCTTATCCGTTATGGATCTCGAGAATGGGGTCTGCACAAATAAATGAAACAACGACCAGTAATTGAGATAGAAAATACGAGCGATGTGGGAGAGAGGCAATGTGGACCAAGAAGTCAGAATATGAAAAAACATTCACGATTTTCCGGATGAAAATCGTCAAGCGTCTCTAAAGACAATCAGCATACATTTTGGAACTTGGTGTGGCAAATGTATACAGAATTATTCATGAAGATCTCACGATGCGTAAAATTTGTGAAATGTTTGAAATTTTTCTAGTATTTTCGAATTGTTTGATAAATTTTAAAATTAGATTCAGCTAGGTCTTTCTTTCTTTCTTTCTATCTTTCTTTCTTTCTCTCTCTGTCTCTCTCTCTATATATATACACTCATAAGTATTGGATACATGT
>JBBBDQ010000591.1:727500-752500 GCA_037127315.1 Ascarosepion bandense | reverse complement strand
CGAGCTGACAGATATTATTATCATGCATTTCTCAAGGTACCCAAGTACTTTCAATTTCTTTCGGAGATCATCTTCAGGGGTTTGAGTTATGGTAACCAAAATCTAATAGAATCAAATATGAATACTGTAGTAATGTTCTAAAATGTTTGTAAAAATCACAATTTTTCATGGTTTAACACTTGCATGACCACTTCTTCTTCTTCTATGTGCCCTGTCCCTTCAGGACGTAGGCGATCATGGATCTCCACGTCTCCCTATCCCTTGTGGCTCTTAGTATGTTTGCTCCTGTTGCTCCTGGCAACCCCCGTTCCGTCATCCACCTGATCAGACCCTGCAGATATGTTATCCGCTGCCTTCCTCTGTCTCTCCTTCCTTCTATCTGTCCAGTCAGTATCAGGTTCTCCAGGCTCTCCTTCCTCATTGCATGTCCCAGGAACTTCAGTTGTCTCTTCCAGATGCTCAGCATCAATTTCCTTTTGTTGCCATCCTTTCTAACACTTCGTCGTTGCTTGTATGCTCAGTCCACGATATCCGTAGCATCCTTCTGTAGAACCACATTTCGGCCGCTTCTAGTTTTGTCCTCATTTTCGATGATATTGTCCAGCATTCACAGCCGTATTGAAGAACTGACATCACGTAGCAGTCTAGCACTCTTTTCTTCGTTTCTATTGAGCATGACCATTTTGGATAATATTCACATTCTAATAAACGCTATGAAGCAGAAAAAATTTACAGTAATTTTTAGAAACACACTTTTGCAGTTATTTTTGTAACCATAAATGACACACCTGAAGATGTACAAACATAAAGCAATCGGAGTCTAACCGGACTGATGAGCTGTGATACGGCGAAACAGATCTGTCTGCGGATGACAATATTTACGCTCTCACACCCTGACTGAGCACTCTGGAAAAATAGTAAACTTTGATAAACAGTAGCTACTCTGGCGTGTACGCATCGCTCATTCAGTGAAATGAATTAGAGCGTTCTAGCTATTGGGCGCGTATAATGATATGCGCTAAAATGTCTGCCTACTTCCACCGAACGCCCATAGCCCAGGGGTAGCGTCGCTGACTGACGCCATTTCGGTCGGGTTTCAATCCTGGGTAAAAAAGCAATCGGAGTATAACCGTACTGACGAGCTGTGATACGGGGAAACATATCTAGTCTGCGGATGATAATATATATATATATATATATATATATATATATATACATGACAGAAATAGATACTATGGGAGATAGTATCAAAGAATAATAGATATAAAACGATTTTAAAACAAGCTATCAGTAGTATATTCAATGTATTTTATTCATCTATCTATTTTTGCTAACTTCCATACGTAGATATATAGATAGATAGAGAAAGCGTCTTCAATCAATCAGTTTCAAGAAATTGGGGGCTTATCGAATTAAAAAAACAAATTCGAGAAGCATTTTACCAATATCAAAGATGAAAATATAATAAAATTTAAATAAAAAAAAAATGCTTAAAGATTTAAATGGAAGACTTTTCTGAATTCTGGAAGCGTTGAAACTGAGTCATGTGAGAGAAAGAAAAAAAAATCATCAGTTGTTTAAATGAGAAAGACAAGACGGAGAAGAAAGGAAGAAAAATCGAAAGATTTCGAAGAAAAAATATATATTAAAGATTATATTGTAGTGTCTCATAAATATTCATACTTATAGACAAATACCTACGGTCACGTGATCGAACTACTTATATATATATATATATATATATATATATATATATACGCTCTCACACACGATTAAGCACTATGGAGGAATGGTAGACTTTATAAACCAGTAGCTATTCACGCATTTACGCATCGTTCATTCAGTAATGAATTTGAACACTCTAGGCTACTGGTGTGTGTTTACATTGTATATAATACGCTTAAGTCGGCCTTCCTCTACTGAGCGCCTATAGATCAGACAGATTTCAGTTTGGTCGGGTTTCAATTTTGGCTAGAAGCAATCGGATGTCTAACCGTACTGATGAACTGTGATAGAGGGAAACAGACCTGTCTCCGGATATATATATATAGGTATCAGCCATGCTCTCATACATGTTTGCTTAAAATGACTGCGACATTTTTGCATGCGAATGTCAAGTCTGTGTATGTAGATATTTTCCAAATGAACAATGTTATTTGTCTGCACTTCTGAGATGAGCTAGTATTTACATTATTTACACTGTTGTACTGTTCATCTCATCTATATTGCCATTATTACGACGTTTCGGCTCTTTTACGCTCCGGCCTTCTTCAGGTTCTATGAATTTTGAACCGATATGGGGGTAAAAAGTGGATCATCTTTACCTATTTGATGAAGCTGAAATAATTGATACAGAACGCAAAAGGAAACTAGGTAAATCTAAGAAACCAGCGTATATAAACAGTCAGTCATTTAAGTGCCTTACGTAATACACGCTTGGGCGATCATGTCTCGAAAGAGACATTACTAAGTGGGCAGATGATTACCCCACAGTTGGTTGTCATTGCTTTCTCAGTTAGACCGGTTGCCAACCCAATTGGTCTTATTATTTAGCCCATAACTGGGTTACTGGTTTAAAGTCGATATCCACTACACCACAACTACAAATAAAATCTTGTGTCTATTGCAAATAATAAGTTTCCGATGCATTATATATATATGGCGGATGTTTTTATGTTAACGTCCTTGTAACCTCTCTGAAGATGACTCATGTGAGCCTAAAGCTTGGAACCAACTTAATAAAATATTATCCAAATGTTGGAGAATTTTTGTTTTTATTTTCAGCTGAAATTAAAACCAAAATAAGACGTTTAGAACGGTTCATGATTGAACATAATAGACATTCATTGTCTCTTATACTTAACAGTATATGTTTAGAAAATTATCTGCTGCCTTGATACACTATATATATAAACATATATTAAAATAGGAAATAACATATTACATTGCATTTGACTACATGGTTTTGTTGTCATTTCGCGCTATCCCGCGGTGTGACGTCATAAAACCGCATCGCAAATTTAAGAACTGTGTTTATTATTTTTGGTAACTATTGCCGTTGCCAAGCGGAGTTTTATGTCAACACAAAATAAAATCGTCGGTGATGGTGGATTTTATAATATTTCAGTTTAAACTACCTCTCTGAAGATGGCTCATGTGAGCCGAAAGCTTAGAAGAAAACCAATAAATAATTATCCAAATGTTGGAGAATTTTTGTCTTTATTTTCAACTGAAATTAAAGCAAAAATACGACGTTTAGAACGGCTCATGATTAAACATAATAGACATTCATTGTCTCTTATATTTAATAGCATATGTTTAGAAAATATATATATATATATATATATATATATATATATATATGTGTGTGTGTGGTTGTGTTTGCGTGTAAGTGTTCGTGTGCGTGTACGTATGTGTGAGTGTGCGTATGTATACTTGTGCGTGTGATCGGCTGTATGTGTGCGTGTGTGTGTATGTGTGTGTATATTATGCTAAAATAGAAGTTTCAAAGTTCTCATCAGAAACAGCATTTCAGATTTTACTCCCATATTCGTGTTCAAAAATTTTTCTGTTTTGGCTGGTGTGTATGCGTGCATCTGCGTGTCTGTGATTGTGTGTGTGTGTGTGTGTGTGTGTGTGTGTGTGTGTGTGTGTGTGTGTGTGTGTGTGTGTGTACTTGCCTTTTATCACAAGTGTGTATGTGTGTGTTTGTGCTGTAATAGATATCGCCTCGCAATAAAAAACCGGAGAGCCGAGTTCGAATTCCATGATCTGTTACTTTCTCATGCACGCAATTACCCTTGAGAAGTGTGTTAATCCATCTCTTTTTTTCCAGCTATGGGTTAAATAGCAAGACAGATTGAATTCTACAGCCTTTGTTGGCAACCAGTCTACTGCAGAAAGAAATGGAAAACGACTGCTGAAAACACTTCTGCTTAGACGCGATTCTACGTATAATAACATATCAACGGAGACTGATAGAAATGATATCAGACAAAGCAATTAATATAATTTAAATGCCAGATAGATAGATAGATAGTATCTAAGATAGCTATGTAGATAAAATCTTACATAAATAGATAGATGAGAGACTGGCATATATATATATATATATATATACACAGACATATATAAATATATATATTTATATATCAGTCTCTTATTTTCCTTAAATTTATATATATATATATATAATGAATTATTTTGAACATTATTTTACCGATACTCGTATTTAAGTAGATATTCTGTTTTTTTTAATTAAACAGTATTTTATATTTATATCTACCGGCCTGATTATTTCAAGATAAATTTTTATTACGAAAATGTCTGCTAACCAGCAAGATTCGAACCTGCGAACCCTATTTACATAGGGAAAGCTACCATTTGATCTAGTACTGTCTTAACCACTCGACCATGAGTAGCCTCTTGATCAGACGAGGTTTTATCATGCTTATATAACACAAATTTCGATCTATCGTAAACAAACCATATCTGCTCTGTAATGTATCGTAATGTCAAACAAATATATATATATATATATATATATATATATATATTTGTATGATTTATCTAAATTCTCAGTTTAGATTCCTGCTAATACAATATATCCTTTTCCACCACTGTCCTTTTATTCCAGTAGTAGGATTTAAATTAAAATAATTTTACCCAACAATGGGCAGATCATAGCGCATATTAATTTTGAACAGTAAATTTAAACAAAAAAAACACTTTTGGCAGAGCTGAATATTACATCATTTTATCTTTTTTCTCTATTTCTCTTTTCTTTTTTTCCTTTTCCTTTTCTTTTTATTTTCCATTTTATTTATATATCCATTTCGTTTCATGCTCCGTAGCTGGTAGTTCTTTTCTACCTCTCTGGTGCGCATTTTTTCTCCATCTCTCCTTTAACTCTTTCCCTGTTTACCCCGTTTTTTTTCTTTTTGTCCCCTACCTTTGTGTTTCCTTTTCGCCTACTTTCATTCCTGTGACACGCTTAATTTTCAATTCTTAACACAGTTGTAACCTAAAAGTCCTTTTTTATGATCGAGTTTTGAATCCATTTCGCCGTCTCTCTCTTTTCCACTATTCTTCCCTACCCTATGTATCAATGTCTAGACATCCTTTAAACATAATTTTCTTTAACTACCCCTCCATTTGCTTTCTTTTACCTTCTTTCATGTAAACTTTCCGTACATTAATTTTTGTGTGTGTGTGTGTGTGATCTTCTGGTATATGAATTGTGTACTAATAAAGAATTTGTTGCTGAAGAAGCGAGGTTTCGTGGCTGAAATGGCCATAAAACATATGTCATTTTCAGATTTTTATTTTAAAATGTACATATTTCGCTCGTAAAGAGATAATACTATTTACATCGAGCCATCTATTTTGATCATTTTTAATATTATCAAGATTAATATTAATAGGATTTTACCTACATGCCATTTTCATTTGGGATTTATATATATATATATATATATATATATATATAAATATATAGATAGATAGATAGATAGATAGAAATAATGAAAGCAACTTGATTCCAGTGCTCCCGTCCTTTCCCCACCACCTGGTGTATCTTGTTCTTTTCCTTTCTTAATCTACCTTGTCAACTGTTTTCACACTGGTATTCTCATCATTTTCTTGCACTTTCTCCGACACTCCTTGTAACTGGTTCGGCTTTCTCTTTGCAATTCTCCTGCTTGAATTTCTACTCTCTTATGTCGCCCCCTGCGCACCAGTGGTGGTACAGCCTTGCTTGGGCGAAACGTTAAAAAAAAAAAGAAACTAACAAACAAATATTTCTATCTCTCCTCTCCCTTGGTATGTTCATATTTAATTCTGTTTCTACTTTATATTCTCCTGTATTTGTCAAAATTATCTATCTATCTATCTATCTATCTATCTATCTATCTATCTATCTATCTATCTATCTATCTATGATTGTTGGTAACTGCATAATTAACAAGCTGGCATCTAAGACAAAATTAAACAGAATGACTTTAATGCATCAGAAAGGCTTAAGATAATTCTTCAGCTTGCATATTCCACCGTAATTGATAAAAGTGTAAAATATTTTCACCTTGAAAATCATTCTTTTTTTTTTTTTTTTTAATCATATCACCCCGGGCAAGGCGGTAAGGCCACTGGTGTGCAGGGGTCAACGTAAGAGTAAAAAGATTGGAAAAGAGAAAGCCGGAAACCACATCCTAAACAGGGAAAAAGGGATGAGCCTCTACACCTGTTCAATAGACGTGGGTGGAGTGTGAACCGGGCGATCCCATAAATTTGGTATTTCCAATCTTTTCACTTATCTTTTCCTTTTTTTTTCTTTTTCATTTTTTTTCACAATTGGAGTAGATAGACTAAACTATCGCCCGGTTCATACTCCACCCACGTCTATTGTACAGGTGTAGAGGCTCATCCCTTGTTCCCTGTTTGGGATGTGGTTTCCGGCTTTCTTTTTTCCAATCTTTTCACTTTTCTTATTTTTTCTTTTTCATTTTTTTTCAATTGGAGTAGATAGATCTATCTATCGCCCGGTTCACATCCACCCACGTCTATTGTACAGGTTAAGAGGCTCATCCCTTGTTCCCTGTTTAGGATGTGTTTTCCGGCTTTCTCTTTTCCAATCTTTTCACTCTTACGTAGCCCCCCTGCACATTAGTGCCGTCACCGCCTTGCTCGGAGTGATATGATTAAAAAAAAAAAATACCCAACAGATGTCCAGGATATACATTTATTTGCAACGTCGTGTTTCTCTCTTTATTAAATAGTGTTATTGATAAAAATTTATTCTTGGGTGAGACATCAAATTGTATTTATTAATTGAAAAAATTAATTAAATCTGAATTTATCTATTTATTCATAAAATGTATTTTATTCCATCCAAAAAATATTGGCTAGAAATTTATATTTGATTAACACGCTATAACATATTGTTAATTTATTTAATTATTTGATATATTAACATACCTTCTTCGACATTCTACGAGGTTGAGTTAAAAAATAATTCAATTTGATTTTTATATAAGAACTTTATGTGCGCTATGGTGCTGTGAATATCTGCTCGGAACGAGAAATTGGAGAGCCGAGTTCGAATTCTAGTTGAAATTGTTGCATTCATTTTTGCAGAATTATCATTAGGAAAGGTAGTAAACCATCTCTTCTTCCCCAACCTATCAGTTGAATATCAAAACAGATTGGGTTCTGTGTCCTTGGTTGGAAACCAGTCTACCGCAGAAATTATTGAGAATCTACAGCAGTAAAATCTACTGCCAAGACAATCGTGTCTCTTTCGAAACATGATCGCCCAAGCGTGTGTATCAGGTATGTTACTCAACTGACTGATCTGGTTAAAAGAATTAAAAGCAGGACGAATTGGGTTCTATAGCCTTGATTGGCAACCAGTCTACCGCAGAAAGTAATGGCAACCTACTGCCGGAAAATTCTTCTGCACAGTTATTCCTGTTTCTTTCGAGACATGATCACCCAAGCGTGTATCACGTATGACATTTAACACACTGACTCAATAAAATAAATGGAAATATGATTAAGGCTTCTACTTGGCATAAAGTAGGGGTTCGGTTTTCAATTGTTATGAAGTAATAAACTGATCCCCCACTAATTACTATTTTATAATATAATATACCTCTTTCCCTTCTAGCTATGAGTCAAATAACAGGACAGATTGGGTTTTATAGCCTTGGCTAGCAACCAGTCCACCGCAGAAAGTAATAGTAACCTGCTGCGGGATAATCTTCTGCACAGTCATACTCGTTGCTTTCGAGACATGATCGCCCAAGCCTGTATCACGTATGACATTTAACTCACTGACTGAATATAATAGTTGGAATAGATAGATAGATATGAACAGACTGTGATAGATAGATAGATAGATAGATAGATAGATAGATAGATAGATAGATAGATAGATAGATAGATAGATAGATATGAACAGACTGTGATAGATAGATAGATAGATAGATAGATAGATAGATAGATAGATAGATATGAACAGACTGTGATAGATAGATAGATAGATAGATAGATAGATAGATGAACAGACTGTGATAGATAGATAGATAGATAGATAGATAGATAGATAGATAGATAGATAATGAAGAAAATGACAGATAATATATAAATAGATATATAGATATATAATAAAATAAGACGTAGATAGATAGAAAGATATGAACAGACTGTGATAGATAGATAGATAGATAGATAGATAGATAGATAGATAGATATGAATAGACTGAGATAGATAGATAGATAGATAGATAGATAGATAGATAGATATGAACAGACTGTGATAGATAGATAGATAGATAGATAGATAGATAGATAGATAGATATGAACAGACTGTGATAGATAGATAGATAGATAGAGAGATAGATAGATAGATAGATAGATAGATAGATATGAACAGACTGTGATAGATAGATAGATAGATAGATAGATAGATAGATAGAGAGATAGATAGATAGATAGATAATGAACAGTCTTAGATAGATAGATAGATAGATAGATAGATAGATAGATAGATAGATAGATAGATAGTGAAGGAAATGTAGATATATAGATAAGAAAAGAATGCAATATAACGCTGAAGAATAAACACGTCGACCACATAAATTAGAATCACGTCTCGCCTTTTCTCGTCTTCAACCCAGACAATTACATGAGAGCCCTATCTTAAAAATAGAAATTTTTTTCCTCCTTATTTTTCTTTTTACATTGCGCATTGTTTCTGTTTAATTTATTTCTCAGTTCTGTTCCACTTTGGTATATTTGTACTTCCATTTCTCCAACTATTGACACTCTTACTAAAAGTTCGAGATGATTGGAAGAAAAATTTATCGATTAGGACAGAAATTGATTCTCGGCTTAATTGCCGCTAAAATGTATCGTGACTGTTCGATAATGTTGTTGTTTTTTCTGTTCGTTTTGTTTTGCACTTTGTTCGTGCTGCTTTCATTCTCTTTACAATTAATACTGTTCTTATTGTTGCGATGTTGAGTCTTGTTCATTATGGGAGCAAGAGCAAAAGGCCGCAGATCGTACTACAAAGAACTGTGTTGTAGAGACGTAAAAAACATCTAAACTTACTTATAAATAGAACTTTGTCTGTGTGTGTGTGTGTCCGTTACCTATAGACTCCGAAACGGCTGAACCGATTTTCTTGTAAATTTACACAGTTGTACTAACAGCTTTTGCGAGTGTTCTTAGCTAGGTTTTGTGTCGAGGTACCCCCGATAAATATCGAAAATCGATAATCTAAAAAATGGGGTTATAGAAGGAATGGTCCGATTTTAATACAATTTGATACATTCATAGACAAAGACATAAGAAACGATATTCAGAAGTTTCAAGGTTGCAGTTTTTACAATAGTGCAGAAAATCAACAATATATATATATATATATATATGTGAAAGGCAAGATGTTTGTGTGTGTGTCTGTTTATCTGCCTGTATGTCCTTCATACAAATCAACAATTTTTATCCGATTCTCACCAAACTTTACACAAATATTCTTTAGACTGAGTTTGAGCTCCAGAATCATTAATTAGTTTTAAAGCTTTCATTACACCCGAGCAACGCCGTGCTATACTGCTAGTTATTTATATTGTACTAACCAATATTTCGTCTACGGCTATATCGTGTTGAATACACCGGTTCCCGTCCGATCACTGAAGTTAAGCAACATTGAGCCTGTTCAGTACTTAAATGGGTGACCATTTGGGAATACCAGGTGCTGCAAAAACGTTAACATTAAGAATGGTCCATCGGTCCCTGCACAGAGAGCCGACTTTCATAGCAGCGGATTTAGTAATGGAGGTCCGCTGAGAACGTCAGGCCAAGCAGGTGCGGTTGTCTGTGGTGGTTAATTGACAGCAGCTTCGTTTTGGAAGAATTGAATTTTACGAGTCATTTCTTACCCCAATCCACCACGGATTGGAGGTCCTTTTCAAGCTCGGCAGCGAGGTTCGCCTTGTCAGCAACACCAGATTTTTGATCGAGGCGAGAGTAAACTGTGGTATCATCGGCGTACATGCCTACTTGTGATTTTATGGCATCGGGGAGATCATTGATGTAAATTAGAAAGAGCGTAGGACCTAGGATAGAGCCTTGGGGGACACCCGCGTTTGCAGGGTCGTTCTGGGAGGCATGTCCGTTTAATAACAACTTTAGTGTGCGGTTAGAGAGGAATGGCTGGATTAAGTCCAACAAAAGTCCAGTTATGCCATAGCTTCGCAGTTTCCGTAGAATGCCGGCATGCCATGCTCTGTCGAATGCTTCACCATTCTTGTCGAGAGCCTGGTATATATACTCGGTGATGGTCGTTAGCATATCAGCAGTAGACCTGGTGAAGCGGAAGCCATACTGTTTGTCCGAGAGGAGCCCTTGGGCTGTGAGATGCTGAACGACCTCGGCATTGATAATGGCTTCGAACACTTTACCGAAGATCGGAAGAAGGCTGATAGGGCGGTAATTTGCGGGGTCCGCGGGTTCACCAGTGTTCTTGAATATTGGAACCACAGAAGAAGACTTCCAACAGGCAGGAAAGCAGGAGGAAGCTAGGCAAAGGTTGTAGAGCTTAGAAAGGATAGAGGAGAGTTCAGGGGCACAATTCCTCAAGATTATGATTGGGATTCCATCCCCACCACTCGCTTTGTGAGGGTCCAGTTTCGAGATTATGCTAGAAATCAGCTAGGGCGTGATGTGGACGTCATTCAATTGGGCCTCAGTTGTAGATGGGAAATCGGGTGTATGGATTCCAGACGAATCCAGACTCGAATTGGTCGAGAATCTACGGGCAAAGCATTCAGCGTTGTCCGCTGAGGAGGTGAGGACCTCAAACTCGTTGATTAGTGGGGGTATTGAGGACTTACTCTGTTAAGCACGCTTTTACAGAGGCGCCAGTAGTCTTTGGTACCGAACTTAGTGGATGCTATGCGCTGCTTCATTCTGTCGGCAAATAGCATCTTAGTTTCGTTAAACATCAGTTATTACGAGCTGAGGCGAAGAGGCGTGTGTTTTGTTCCCACGCGTGGCTACGATAAAGCCGGAGGGAAGTGATTCCGGTGGGCAATGGCGGCCGAGCAAGCGGGCGAGAACCAGGGAGGCGAATGGGATTTAAGCTGAAATTTCCTATATTTACTATATATATATATATATATATATATATATATATATGTGTCAGGTCAATGAAAAGTTTTTGCCGGTTTGTAAAAAGAGCATTTTAAATCACTGTAATTTATTTTATGCATATTGTTATTACTTAAACATATCACCATGATTAATTTATAACTTTTTCTTTCAGATTATTAAAGCATTATTTATATTTTTTTCACCCATGTTCTCCAGAGTACCTGCGACAACATGTTTCTTGTTGTGAATTTTTGCTTCACGACACTTTCAGACAGCATTTTGGGTAGGCTTGTCACAGCTGATGAGAAGTACCTTCTTGCCCTATCCTGCATATTTTCCTGGCCTAGCTTCCTTGGGTTATCACTTATTTCGAGGATGACAAAACCATTTAGATGGCCTTAGGTTAACATCATGAGAGGAGATTGAAAATGGGTTAGACTCATATATCACATCAAAACGTAAAGAATTTTACAAGCGAGGCATTTATAAGCACGTTAACAGATAGAATCAAATTATAAAGAACAAAGGTCGGTAATTGTTTTGAATAAAGATTTTAAAAACACACAGGTTTTAATTTTCAATATGAAATTTTAAATGGGCAAAAACCTTTGCTCCGACCTGATTTATATATATATATATATATATATATATATTTTTAATTCAGATACTTCAATCCAAGGGAAAAAAGCAGGAAGGTAAATTCCAAAAAACCCGATCCTAATTAATATTAAAAATTTATTTTAATATTAAAAAATGATACAGGAAGAGACCTCCATGTAATAAAATATTACAGAGCAAATATATATATTAAAAAAGGATTATTCAACATCTTTGAATTAATCCTTTTTTAATATATATATATATATATATATATATATATATATATATATATAATGGACTCTCTCGTCGATATGAGTGTCTAACCCAGTTAGACTGCCACACAAAGAATTGTTTAGATGGGTGAAGGCTTGTGTAGCACCCTCCACACTTTTGATAACAAACAATCGGTGCAGAAGTTCGCCACAGGTCGCATGAACAGCAGACCTCAGTTATTTAACCCATAACTGGCAGGAAGGGGCGGATTAATACCTTTACCAAGGGTCCCAGTGCGTTAGTGAATGCAGAGTGGTTGACTGGAATTGGAACTCGGCTCGCCGATTTCCCTCTCCGAGCCGACATCCACCGCACTACAACGCACATCCGTCCATAAACGCTTGCAGCACCTGTTATTCTCAAGCGGTCACCCATCTAAGTACTGACCAGGCTCAACGTTGCTTAACTTTAGTGATCGAGCGGGAATTTTGTTTAGTTCACACACACACACACACACACACACACACACACACACACACACACACACACGTGTGTGTGTGTGAACTAAACAAAATTTTCAACAGAAACACAATTAAGCTAAGTTATAGTTGTACTTGTAATTTAGATAGTTTCATAAAAACAAAACGCCAGAAACTTAAATAGCAGTATACAAAACAAGTCCACTAATAAAGAATGCAACTGCAGGGTCAAAAAATATCTACTTCAAGGACTTTGCAACACACAAAAAAATCGTTTACAAGGAAAAAGTACATGACTTAAATGGCCAAAATAAATATATTTGGCCTCAACCAAAGACACCTTGAAGACCAGGTAGTTCAATCACAGGTCTACATTCAAAACAGAAAACTTAAAAAATTTTACAAAATTAGCTAGCCACGTGTGGAAATTAAAATCAAAATATGGAAAAGACCCAGACAAGTTGAGTATAGTTAAAACAGACAAGCCTTACAACGGTGGCAAAATATATAGTCTGTGCCAGGAAGAAAAATGAGCATTCATGCTATGTCCAAAAAAAAAGCGAACCGTTAAATCAAAGAAACAAAAAAATAAAAACACCGTTACATGAGCGTTCTTAAAGAAAACGGTAAAATCAGTCATTGAAAATGGCCTGAAGACAACACTTATGATAGAAACTTAGGTCGCTTAATAACTCGTTTACAAATTGAATATATATATATATATATATATATATATATATATATATATGTGTGTGTGTGTGTGTGTGTGTGTGTGTGTGTGTTTAAAACCTTCAGATCGGAAAAAAAATTTTTTTAGCATTTTATGGTAGAGAGCATATAATCTGGTGCGATCTGCACTTGAACAAGTGCTAAATGCAGCAAGCTTCGGTCAGAGTAATTGATTCTAGCCCAGCCATTGCGTTTTTTTTTTAAGATTCGTCTATCCTGTTAGGATGTGCGTTGTGGTGCAGTGGATATCGACTCGGAACGAGAAACCGGGGAGCCGAGTTCGAATTCCAGTTAAATCCATTGTGTTCATTTACACGCAAATACCCTTGGGAAAGGTATTAATCCGTCTATTCCTTCCAGTTATAGGGTTAAATAACAGGACAGATTGGGTTCTATAGCCTTGGTCGGCAACCAGTCTACCGCAGAAAGCAATGGCAACCTACTGCGAGATAATGTTCTGCCCAGTCAGTCATGTCTCTTCCGTGATATTATCGCCCAAAGCGTGTATCACGTATGGCACTTAACTGACTGACTGAATATAATAGTTGGAAACATGATTAAGGCTTCTATTGGGCATAATGTGGGGGATCGATTTTCTATACTTACGAATTAAAAAACTGATCCCCCACTAAATTACGACTAATTATAATACATCTCTCTAGCTATGAATCAAATAACAGGACAGATTGGGTTCTATAGCCTTGGTCGGCAACCAGTCTACCGCAGAAAGCAATGGCAACCTACTGCAGGATAATCTTCTGCCCAGTCAGTCATGTCTCTTTCGAGACATGATCGCCCAAGCGTGTATCACGTATGGCACTTAACTGACTGACTGACTATCCTGTTAAATTTGCAAATGTTTGGATAAATTTTTCAGGCATTCCAACGAATGCTACACGCTTGATTTGTTATACTGGGTCGATATTATCAAGAAATCATCTCTTTGAGAAAATCGAAAATAATGAGATTCGAACAAGCGTTTCAGTGTAGGTACTCCATTGGTTATAAGCTACGGGCTCAAGACATGTGTTTGCCGATAAACCTATTGGTACTATACCTTTTACTCTATTTTCCGAATTATTATTTTTGTTAAGGCAAAGTTCTTAAAACGTCGCCATCTTGAAGACCCACTCAACTTTCAATCGTTTCTTCCCAAACAGAATCCCTGACACAAAACGAGATATCATTATATGTTGTTTCATTATTTTCAAAGGAAGGGAATGGAGATTTTAATTCGCCAATTTTGCCAAATTATTTCTCTCGCAGTTTAAACATTATTTCTGGCACGGTGTTTTGGTTTCCTGATTTTTTTTTAAACATTCGATTTTCTTAAGGATCAACAGACAATTTCTTCCGCACTAATCTAAAATGGAGCGATCTGAAATATCAATTAGTTTTACATTCTGTGATAATGATTCTAATGTCTGCATTAGCGATGTAGTAGCGATGATGTCTTGAAGCTGATCAGCGAAGCTAACACTGGATTAGGCCGGTATATCGAGCAGCACATAATGTTTCTGTTCCTCCTTCTTAAGGAGGAAGATTTTGTACATGAGTTATATGAAGTAGTGAATTAATATACCCAACGGATAAAGTCACGATAACGGAATTTTTATGTATATATCTATCTGTCTATTGATCTATATAAGTAATTTATGCTCAAATCTATTGATCTCAGTAATCTATGTTCATTTCTATGTATGTATGTATGTATGTATCTATCTATCTATCTATCTATCTATCTATGAAAAATATATATATATGAAAAATCACTACTGAGAGAGAAAAAGAGGAAGATATGAAAGACATTACTGAGCTGGTAACTTTTCATATCTATCTATCTAACTATCTATCTATCTATCGATAGATAGATAGATAGATAGATAGATAGATAGATAGATAGATAGATAGATAGATATAAAAAAGTTGCTATTGAGAGAGAAAGAGAGGTTATTTATATATATATATATATATATATATATATATATAATTCTTTTTATATCTATATTTATCTATTTTAATAATGTATTTTCATATCTATCTGTCTATTGATCTATATAAGTAATTTCTGCTCAAATCTATTGATCTCAGTAATCTATGTTCATTTCTATGTATGTATGTATGTATGTATGTATCTATCTATCTATCTATCTATCTATCTATGAAAAATATATATATATGAAAAATCACTATTGAGAGAGAAAAAGAGGAAGATATGAAAGACATTACTGAGCTGGTAACTTTTCATATCTATCTATCTAACTATCTATCTATCTATCGATAGATAGATAGATAGTTAGATAGATAGATAGATAGATAGATAGATATAAAAAGTTGCTATTGAGAGAGAAAGAGAGGTTATTAATATATATATATATATATATATCAATAATTCTTTTTATATCTATATTTATCTATTTTAATAATGTATTTTCATATCTATCTGTCTATATCTGTATATATATATATATATATATATATATATATATATATCAATAATTCTTTTCATATATATCTCTTTTAATAATGTATTTTCATATCGTTCTATCTATTTATATGTTTTTTATATATCTTGCTAAATAATATATTTTTATATCTATCTATCTTTTACAATAATTTCTTTTCATGTATTTATATATATATATATATGTGTGTGTGTGTGTTTAGATAATCAATTTGATCGATATCTTTTATTATTAACCAATTAATCTATTTATCAAACTCATAATGTTCATTATCTATCTATCTATCTATCTATCTATCTATCTATATATATATATATATATATATATATATATATATATATATATATATATAATAATAATAATAAAATTGACTCTGTACGTATTCAAAACTTAAAATGTTACACAAGTAATTTTTAAGAACCACGAATAACCGGCAGAATCTAACTCCGTTATCGCCCTCGGCTATAAAGCTTTGGACAACGAGGGAAAAAAAAAGAAAACTGCGGAGCACCGACAATACATACAGCACTTCACAGCAAAGAAAAAAACCCTAAAACGGAACAAACCACAAAGAAAGAAAAGTGCTCGATACTAAACTAACCAAAAAGGATTAACTAAGAGGCAGTTACGTAGAGCAAAAACACACGAGAAAAAATCGCAAGATCGCCAAGACCTACCGCAGTTTCGCACAAGGGCTCGTCAGGGCAAAGGCAGACCGCGGTAGGTCTTGGCGATCTTGCGATTTTTTCTCGTGTATATATATATATATATATATATATTCTAATTATCTACCCATCTAATATTTTTCATAATCTAGCTTTTTACATTGTATAGCTCTTTTTGGTCCTTATCTATTTATCGTTTTATCTACCCTAACACATCACTCAATAAGTCTCTGGCCTGACATATAAATGGTGCCACTAATAAAAACTCTATATGTTTTTTATGAGGTACTAACATTCAAATGAAAAATTTTGTTATGCTGACTTTAAACGCGGTCGTACAGACACAAATGATGCTGAACTCTCAGGTCGTCCAAAATAGACAGTTGTCCCGTAAAATTGAATTTGCGTGAGATAGCAGAAGAGTTGGACATATTAGAAGGCAGTGTATTTTGCATGAAATTTTTCAATGAGAAAGCTGTGTTCAAAGTGGGTTCCTCGTTTGCTTATAGTCAATAATAAACAACAACGTATGGACGATTCAGAGCGTTGTTTGCAACTGCTTCAACGCGACAAAAAAGGGTTTTTGAGTGAATATATGACAGTGGATGAAATATTAATCCATCACTTTATTCTTGAGTCAAATTGGTAGTCATCTAAGTAGGAAGTGGCGGGTGAAAGCCGTCCAAAGCGACCAAAGATATAAACAGCATCATGCAAGGTTTTGGACTCCGTATTTAGGGATGCGGAAGGTATCTATTGGTCGATCACCTTGAGAAAAGAAGAACCATCAATAGCAAATATTATATAGCATTATTAGTGCGTTTGAAGGAAGTAATCGACAAAAAACGGCCACAAATGAAGGAGGAAGAAAAAAGTGATCTTTCACCAAGAGAACGCAACGTGTCACATGCCGATTGCAACGATGGCAAAACTACATGGATTACACTTCGAATTGCTTCTGCATCTACCCTATTCCCCAGATCTGGCCCCCACTGACTGCTGGCTGTTTGCAGACTTCAAAAGAATGCTCCAGGGAAAGAGATTTGGCCCGAATAAAGAAGTGATATCGGAAATTGAGCTGTATGTTGTGACTAAAAAGAAATCGATCTATCACCCTAGAAAAAGACTATGTTGATGCATTTTGCCTAAAAGTTGTTGTTTTATTAGTTAGGCCCGGTATTTTTTTCATAATCATATTGCCCCAAGCAAGGCAATTTACTGCCACTTGTGCGCAGGGGGTTACAGTGAAAGAGGGACACGTTATATAAGAGGCACAGGTTATAGTGGGTGTCAGGAAGTGGGTAAGTAAAGGATGAGAATACTGATGATAGTGGAGTGGACGGAGAAGGGCGCATGAGATAGAGGATGTAAGTCAGTAAGATAGGAGATTATTATTGACGTTACATTTTTATTTGACTTACGGCCATATCACGTTGAATACACCCGTTTTCGCTCAATCACCGAAGTTAAGCAACGTTGAGCTTGGTCAGTACTTAGATGGGTGACCACTTGGGAATACCAGGTGCTGTAAGCGTTTAGTGACGGATGTGCGTTGTGTTGCAGTGGAAATCGGCTCGAAAAGAGAAATCGGTGAGCCAAGTTCGAATTCCAGTTGAATGCCCTGCATTCACTTAAACACTGGTACCCTTGGGAAAGGTATTAATCCATCCCTTCCCTCCAGTTATGGTTTAAATAACAAGGGTAGGACTTGGGGACCCTGCCCCTAAAAACAAATCCCAGTGTATCTTGATACTCGAAAAGAAAAAAGTATTACTAGACACAAAACTTATATAAAAACAACAATAAATTGTTGATAGTTATTACCAGCAATAAATAAATAAAAATTTAGTTGGCAATAAATGACCCGCCGAGGTTGATATGCCATAAAAACAAGCCAACCAACCAACCAACCAACCAACCAGCCAACATTTAAATTTTTGAGATTGTAGCTGTCGGAGAAGCAAGTAAACGTACGGGAATACAATGTTGCGTTTACAATTTGTTGGTTTCACAGTAAAAGTGTGGGACTTAGTTGCTAATCTTGTGGCTCGAGTAAATATACATTAGGGCGCCAGTGAGTTAAATTAATCGGAGCAGAAGCCGTGAAAGTATTTGTAGAAGAGACACATTGAAGCCATATTACGTCGGTGAGAAAGTGACTGTATCTGAGCTGCTATGCCGGGATCGATCACATTAAATATTCTCTGTTGGATTTTGTCAAGGATCCCAAGTGGATAGCAGAGTCACCAGACCAGATATGGCAAAAATATTCAATGCACGGGCGGATGGTAGATTTGTATATGTGCAGGATGGTTTCAAACAGGAAAAGACTTCCTGGCCCTACACAGAAAACCGACCTTCTTAGCAGCGGATTTAGCTATGGGCTCGATATAGTCATTCCACTTGTGGTCTGTTGTGAGAGTTAACTCGAGGAGGAGCAGTGTTTTGCTTTCAGAGAGACTAGCCTGAGCCATGCTAATGGGGGTTAAGTGCGATTCTCTGTGATGGTTAACAGATAGCAGCTTAGTTTTGGAAGCATTAAACTTCACAAGCCATTTCTTACGCCAGTCCACCACAGATTGGAGGTCCTTTTCAAGCTCAGCTGCGAGGTTCGCTTTGTCAGACTCGGCAGAGTTTTGATCCCGGCGAGAGTAAACGGTAGTGTCGGCATCGTATATGCCTACTTGGGATCCCATTACATCGGGGCGATCGTTGATGAATATCAGGATAAGCGTAGTACATAGAATAGAGACTTGCGCGACACCCGCGATCGAATGATAGACATGTCTGTTCAATACTACATTCGTTATGCGATTTGAAAGAAATGATTGGATTAGGTCAAACAATTGTCCAGTTATGCCATAGCCGCGCATCTTGTGTAGAAGGCCATCATACCAGACCTTTTGAAAAGCTTTCGAGATATCTAGAGCAACAGTTCGAACTTCGCCGTTCTTGTCGAGAGTCTGGGGCATATATTCAACGATGGTCGTCAGCATGTCAGCAATAGACCTGTTTGACAGAAAAGACACTGTAGGCTGTGAGATGTTAAAACCACGTT
Source organism: Ascarosepion bandense (assembly GCA_037127315.1). Classification (NCBI taxonomy): domain Eukaryota; kingdom Metazoa; phylum Mollusca; class Cephalopoda; order Sepiida; family Sepiidae; genus Ascarosepion; species Ascarosepion bandense. The sequence continues at coordinate 733,136 of JBBBDQ010000591.1, read as the reverse complement.
GATGAAGGCTTCGAACACTTTGCCAAAATTAGGCAGAAGTCAGATAGGACAGTAATTAGAGGAGTCAGCGGGTTCACCACTATTTTTATATATATGAACCACGGAGATGGACTTTCAGCAGGTAGGAAAGCGAAAAAAAAGAGAGGCAGTAGTTATAGAATTTGGAAGAGAGTTCAGGGGGCACATTTCTTCAGGACAAGGATTCCGTCACCTCCGTGCAATTTATGAGGGTCAAGTTTTGAAATTATGTTAGAGACCATCGAGGGGGATGTCAAGGAATTGGTGGATAATTTGTGAGCAAAGTACTCAGCCTTGTCTGTTGAAGTGGTGAGGACTACAAAATCGTTGATTAGAGGGAGGAATTGAGTGTTTACTGTTATTTAGTACACTTTTACAGAGCCTCCAATAATCTTTGGAGCCGAACTCACGGGATGCTATGCGCTGCTTCATTCTGGCTGCAAACAGCAGCTTAGCTTGTTTAAGTATCTTCTTGCACTCAATGCGAGCAGAGGTAAAAAAGGCGCCTGTTATAGTCCGACACGTGACCCCTATAAAGCCGCAAGAAATGATTTCGATGGGCGATGGCGGCTAAGCAAGCAGGGGAAAAACAGGGGAATTAATTGGATTTAAGTTGCAACTTCCTGGCTGGGATGAAAGTATCGATGCCAGCCTTAACCCAAGAGGAGAATTCAGACGCACAGTCCTCAACGGGAAAACTAAAAACTTTGTTCGAAGAGACGTCACACAAGAAATCGCAATCAGCTCTTTGGTAGCAGTAAAATATTCTGCTATTCTGAGTTTCTTCGTTGGAGTGGGTGTGGAAGAAGATGTTAACAGAACCCACCTCAAGGTCAGAGTTTCCGAGAGGGCAGAGATGTTTAACATTCCATGAGTCAGGAATGGAAGTAAAACAGAGATCTAGCAGTGGGTCACGTCCATTAGGATTATTATAGAAACGCGTGGGGACCTCGTAAGAGGCTGAGTGATTGAAAAACAGAGTCGTTATATGGGCAAACAGATGAGTGGAAATGGCTTTATCAATATTATTGGAGATGTTGTCAAGAATGGAATAGTCTGAAAATAAGGGGGAGCGGTAGAAAAGGAAGAGATAGCTAACTAAGCTTAGTAGGGAGAGAGAGAAACACATAAAGAATGATCTAGGGACTCAAGAGAGATCACCCTAGCTAGAGGGAGGTGCTCACTGACATAAACACCAAGCCCATGTATGTGGACATTGGGGTCTTTTCGAAAGAGATGAAGGTAATCAGGGAAGTTGAATTCAGAAGAGAGGATAGAAGGATCAAAGTTAGTTTCGCAGAGGGCTAGGATGTCAGGTGAGTTTACTTGGAGGAAGGACTCGACACTGTAAAAGTTGGTACGCAACACTCGTATGTTGGCGAAGGAGACGTTGAAGTGTTTTGGGTGTTTTTTGATTAGATGGTTTAGTTTTGATATTATGATAGTGTGTATTAACGGTTAGAGAGTTTTATTAGGAGAGCGACTTAGAGTAGAATCAGTCGGTCGCTGTATGCAGCATGTGTGGGAAGGGAAACTGGCGCAGACTGCAGGATAATATGGTCTCAGTGTTGCCCACCGGAGGTTCATGCAGGGCCACTCATCCCTGCGCGACATGGCACTACATAAAACCCCGATATTATTAAACTGTTGATCAGAGCAGCCTCTCATGACGCTCCGCAAGAGTTGGGATTCCTAACTACCAGTCGGAAGCAGCAACCAGGATGTTGCCAACCCGGTACCATCCACAATTACTGCAACAAGCTTGCAACAACACTGCCACTAGGACCGGACGAGAGGAGTAAACCGGGAACCCCTTCCTAAACAGGAAACAAGGCATGCATCTCTATCCCTGTCCAGAAGAAGAGGAAGGAGTGTGAACCTGGCCATAGAAGTGGCTATTTATTGAGTGATATGTTATCTATCTATCTATCTATCTATCTATCTATCTACAAACCATATTCTTCATAACCTATATAACACTATTTTTTGTATCAAATCGCGCCATATTTTTGTATATTCATGTGTGTACCTGAGTGTCTGCATACATTTGTGTATGTGTCTTCATATTTGGTTAATGAAGATGATCAATGTCTTTCTTTGTTCACTAACTACATTGAAGCCTTCAGCTTTTACTAACTTAATTCTTTTACAAAATCGGTATTTTGATTGTACTCTGCCATGTGCCCTGTCGGTATGTATTTAAACATTGTTCTTCAGAATTCGACGTATTTCTTTTATTGATTCTAACTGTGAAGAAAAGCAACATCTTTTTTCGGCAGTTTATAAAGTAAAAAAAATACCGCTCATACTCTAAAGAAAATAAATTATAAAAAGAACGTTCAGGTCAAATGTGCTCTTCGAGATCAGATGTTTGAGATCCGTGATCAATAGATCAAAAATTGACTGTACTATTTAAGATTTTACCGAGGAAATTCTACAGTACGGGTGATAACGTAAATATTCTACTTCTTTTATATGCCGTGTTCTTACAGAACGTAGGTGATAATGGTTCTCCACATCTTCCTATTTCCTATCGCTATTAATAACCGTTTCCTGTTATCCCACTAAATCCTCGCTCCACCATCAATCATGCACGTATCAAGCATGACATGCGTTGCTTTCACTTGTCTCTCTTTCTCTCTATCCATCCCGTGAGCATCAGTTTCTCCAAGCCCTCTTTCCTCATTCAGTCAATTAAGTGCCATACGTGATACATGCTTTGGGCGATCATGTCTCGAAAGAGACATGAATTACTGGGCAGAACATTATCCCGCAGTAGGTTGCCATTGCTTTCTGCGGTAGAGTGGTTGCCAGCTAAGGCTATAGAACCCAATCTGTTCTATTATTTAATCCATAACTGGAGGGAAGTGACGGATTAATCGCATTCCTAAGGGTATTTGTGCGTAAGTGAATGCACGGAATTCAACTGGAATTTGAACTCGGCACCTCGGTTTGTCGTTCCGAGTCGATATTTACTGCACCACAACGTACATCCTTTCCTCATTACGTGTCTCAAAAATCCTCAGCTGTCTTTTCTTGATGTTAAATATCAGTTTCCTTCTCATGCCCATCTTCTTGAAAACCTCGTCACTGCTCACATGCTCCGTCCTTAGTATCCTCAACATCAACAGCATCCTACTACAGCGTATATTCTAGAAATATCAAAATCAATTACTGAATGACATTTAAACCCGTTTGATTATTTTATTCGCTTTGATGTGTAGCTTCCTAACTCAATACGCTGCTTAAAATTACCGATAGTGTGTTTTGTTTTCCAAAGAAACTATTTCACTTCTCCAAAAAATGTTTTGTACTTCTAAGGATTTTTTTTTAATTTTTATATAATCGTGTCGCCCTAAGCAAGGCATTTTACTGCCACTGTTTTGCAGGGTGTTACATAGGAGGAAAATTATGAGAAAGAGTGACAGGTTATAACGGGTGTCAGGAAGAGGGTAAGAGAAGTATGAGAATACTGATGAGAGTGGAGTGGACGAAGGAAAGAGCTTGAGAGAGAGAGAGGGTGCAAGTTAATGAGATAGGAGATAACTATTGACTTTACCTTTGAATTCTTGAGCTGTCGAGAAAGCAAGTAAACGGAAGGGAATTCCACAAGCAGGAAGTGCGAGAAAAAACGCCGTTGAAGTAGAATTTGCGTTTACATTTTATTGGTTTCAGAGTAAAAGGGTGGGACCTAGTTGATAATCTTGTGGCTCGAGTAAATTCATGTATAGGGGGTGCCAGTGAACTAAGTTACAAAACACCGCTCTTTGCTAAAACAACCAAGTTAAGAAGCGTCGTGTCCAGTCAGTACTTAGATGGTGGTCGCTTGGAAACACCAGATACTGAAAACAGCTTCTAAAATCCGAAATATACCTTAGTAATTTTAATATCCCATACACGATTGATAATCCATGCAAAAATAAATAACTCAACAATGAAAATATTTTAAAAACTGTTCCTGTTTTTACCATAATGTCCATTGGTTATTTTTGTAGAAATAAATCTACTTATGGTTGTCGCTGATTTTTTTTTAATTCTTTAACCCACTACGAAAGACAAAATCATGGTTCCTTTGCCTTTTTAATACTATATACTATTGTTGAATTATCTCAAAGTTAGTGAATGATCGTTTTTACATATTATGTGTGAGTTCGTTGCAAGTAAGGAAATCATCTAGAGGTCGCCTCTATATGGCGTAATATATGTCTAGAAGGAGACTAATTCAACGCCTGCAGTCATGGCTAAACTAGGCATCGTAATATCGATTTGATGTTGTGCGTTGTGGTGCAGTGGATATCAGCTCGGGGAGCCGAGTTCGGATTCCAGTTGAATACGTTGCATTCACTTACGCGCAAATACTCTTGTGAAAGGTATTAATCGGTCTAATCATTCCAGTTATGGGTTGAATAACAGGGCAGATTGGTTTCTATAGCCTTGGCTGGCAACCAATCTACCACAGAAAGCAATGGCAATCTACTGCGGGATAAGCTTCTGCCCAGTCAGTCATGTCTCTTTCGAGACATGATCTCCCAAGCGTGTATCACGTATGACACTTAACTGACTGACTGAAGATAATAGTTGGAAACATGATTAAGGCTTCTATTGGGCATAAAGTGGGGGATCGATTTTCTATACTTACGAAGTAATAAACTGATCCCCCACTAAATTACGACTAATTATAATACATCTCTCTAGCTATGAATCAAATAACAGGACAGATTGGGTTCTATAGGCTTGGTTGGCAATCAGCCTACCGCAGAAAGCAATGGCAATCTACTGAGGGATAAGCTTCTGCCGAGTCAGTCATGTCTCTTTCGAGACATGATCTCCCAAGCGTTTATCACGTATGGCATTTAACTGACTGACTGAATATCGATTTATGACGTAGAGGGTTAAAACTGGACTTTTATGTCACATCTGAAATAAAGGACGACACAGGGATCTGGTATAATTTCGTTTATATTTGATTCATATATCTTGTTCATTTTTATATTTCTAGCTACAGGGGTGGACAAAAAAGTGGAAAGACCTAGTACCCTAAAAGTGTAATTTGGAAAATTTTATTTAACTGTCAAATTCTTGTCTATTTTGTATTTGTTGATTTAATATTAATAGTATAGCGGTTGCTATGTTTTTCTTACCCACATTCGGTCCATGACATTTACTCGTCGGCGATTGGGTAATAAATAATTACTCTTCTTGTATATGACAATTTAGCAATCGCACTCGCCATTGAATCTTTCGGCTCTGAAGCAGCTTTTTCGTATGTGCGTGTTGATTGGTTCATTTTAGCCAATAACATATTTGTTTATGTAAAACCATTTTTTTCCGCGCTTCGTTTTTGATCCACCCTTTCTTCGTTAAATATGGCTACTTTCAGCAAGCTAGCCACTAGACCACTAGACTTCTAAACGGACTATACATAAGCCGTTACTCAAACATTCCTTAACGCACACACAGACACAGGTACGTTATTTTCTCTCTGAACATTTTCTCCAAGAACTTTTGCACTTTTGAACTATTGCCCAAAATTTGTGTTACTTACAATTAATAAAATAATTGTATTTTTAATGTTAAAATCTTTCTAACAATTATAACAAACCTTTTCTGCGCAAGAA